>DF357438.1:311342-324417 GCA_000787875.1 Solanum virginianum | reverse complement strand
CATTGGTGGCAACCTTTGCCATCTCATGGAGATTGGATCAATGGCATACCACAAAAACTTATCACCTTCAGTCTTTGTCAAAAGATAGAGCCACTCTTCTGTTGTTCCAAGTTCTTTTCTACACCTATAAAGTTCTGGACTCATAATAGCAGCTTTCCAGCTCTGCGAAACTAATTTTGCATTTAAGTGGTGTATTCTAGGAAGCCTGGCGAGAATTTGAATAGATATCTCATCAGGCAGGCTTGGAATTAATCGTGGGCTATGGTCCCAGAAGCTATCTGATGTCCTCCGTCTCTTGCATGATGCACCTTGGGAGCCCTCAACGAGATCCCCCACATTAGAGTTGTGGTTATTCCGACTCAATATGCTACCCATTAGTCTTTCCCCTTTTATGCTGCAACCTTGATAACCTGCACCCACCAATTCAGTGCATGCCTTGTACTAAAATGCCACAAACCCATAAAATCCAGCTAGCGACACGCCACTTCAGTGCATGCCTCCTACTAAAAAGCCGCAAAACCATAAGATTGAAAACATCGCTAGCATCACAAAGGGGGAAAAGAAATAGCGCAAAAGATCAACTGAGACTAAATCCAAACTAGATTGTATCAGCTATATTAATTTTCTATATCCAGAGAAACTTTATTAAGGTCTATTCATTCCAATGATGAAAGAGGGGAATACGTTAACTCTAGAAAAATGGAGTTTGCGCCTAGCAAAGGATAAAAGGGATTTTTTTTTTTTTTTGAAAAAGATAAAACCACAAACTGGAAAGTAATTAATTGGACTAACAAGAAACGATCTCCTAATCACAGGTTACAATACATACAAGCAGATGAATTACAAGAAATTGAAATTTCAATATGGAACAACAGAAAATTACCAGCAGACATATACTCATCAAATCATCAACAAATTCCTCCAGATTTTCACAGCTATCCAAGAAACAAAAAAGAACCTAAACAGGAAAAAAACCCCCTCAAAATCGAAAATTTCCCAATAGAGTCCTCCCAAAAGCCCCATGACACCCAAATTGAAAAGGGGTTTAAGGATCATATCCATACATCAAAATCCATAAAGGAAATCTGAAAATTCCCATAAGAAAGAAGCGTTACCTATTCAAAGACGAAGAAAAAGTTTAAGGGAAAAACTTATCATTTGGGGTTTGCTGATTAGCTTTAAAGGAAGGGAGGGGTGGGGTTGGGGGGTGAGGTACAAGACTATAAGGTCCCGAAGGAAAGGAACCCTCAAAATTGCTACCTTTTCTGTCTTCTACAGCCATTGCTTCATTGGCTCTGTAATAGAGAGAACGCTTGTGGTAGAGCTGTGAGCCTGTGACACTCTCCAAGGACAACAAATCCTTCAAGTCAATAAACACATGATTTTTTATTTTATTAAATTATTTAATTATAATAAATTTATATAGTTTCCTTATAAAATTTTTTGTGCCAAGTATTTATTGATAAATTAATTATTTTAATTTTTTTAATTGAGGTCAGTGGATTCAAAATACCCCTCAATTTTGTTTTATTATTTAATCTTACCCTTATCGTTAAAAGTAAGTTGAAAATGCTTGTACTGTTAATAAATTTTTCACTTGTACTCCTATTTGGACAAAAATCTCCAAATCAATCAAAATCAAACATTATTTTATAGAATTTTACTTATTTTTATTATTGTAAAATTATTTATTTTATAACTTTTGACCTTGAGAAGGCATATGACAAAGTTCCAAGAGATGTTTTATGAAGGTGTTTAGAGATGCGAGATGTGCCTTTGGTGTATATCAGGGCGATTAAGGATATGTACGATGGAGCCAAAACTCGAGTAAGAACGGTGGAAGGTGACTCAGACTATTTTTCTGTTGAGATGGGACTCCATCAGGGATCTGTGTTGAGTCCTTTCTTGTTTGCCTTAGTGATGGATGAGCTGACGCGACCTATCCAGAAGGAAGTGCCATGGTGTATGCTATTTGCAGATGACATAGTACTGATTGATGAGACCCGGACTAAAGTTAATGATAGGTTGGAGGCCTGGAGAAGCAAACTGTGATGTGAGGCTTGCCGCTCAACCTATAGCCACGAGGGAAAGCTTTAAGTATCTGGGGTCCATCATCCAGAACAGTGGTGTTATCGACGATGATGTCACACACCGTATTGGGGCGGCATGGACCAAATGGAGACTGGCTTCTGGAGTACTATGTGATAAGAAGATACCTCTCAAACTCAAAGGGAGAGAAGGAGTATCGATGCTTCTGTTAGGAGGTGTGAAAGGTTAGTTTTATTAGGTACTCAGAGGGGTAGAGGTAGACCAAAGAAGTACTGGGGGAGGTGATTAGACATGATATGGCGAAATTTAATGTCACAGAGGACATGACCCTAGATAGGAAGAAGTGGAAGTCGCGAATTAGAATAGTAGGATAATTGGTTAGTAGGATTAGGTAGTCAGGGGGCCTTATAGGGTTGAGTACCAGTGTTTCTCTTTCTAGTACGTAATTGTCATTATTTGCATGTTATTTGCGTGCTGTTTATGTTTTAAATTATATTACACTTTCATACTGTCATGTGCTTTCCTTACTTTTGATCATATCTAGTCCGTTCTGCGCATGAGTTTTGAGATGAGGGTTCCTCGGAAACAGCCTCTCTACTTAGGTAGTGGGAAGATTTGTGTATATTTTACCCTCCCCAGACCCCACTTGTGGGATTTCACTGAGTATGTTGTTGTTGTATTTATTTTATAACTTTGCATCACATTTAAGAAAAAGAATCCCTTAAAGTTGTTAATGTTTTGTTACCTAATATAAACAAAGAAAAAAAAAAAGAGAAGATGAAATTAGATTGAGTAAAAAACAAAAAATGCATTAATCGTGCGGCCATCCACGTTGTTTATGTTGGACTACCTCCTGTTAATCAATTATTTGTGTCTAATATTTTAAATACTTTAAATTGTTACTTTAAATATTTGCAAAACTTGATCTCTATACTATTTTTAAATGTCAAATAATATTTGTCCACTTTATGAAATTAAGAGACAAATTTACACTTAGTTCCTAATTTATCCTTATCATTAATTATAATTCAAAAGGTAATTTAATAAAATTACTCCATCATGTACTATTTCTTAATCATATGCCAAGTCAATAGGGGTTATAGATTTATAGAACTATATAGATGAATAATGCTCCTTTGCTGTTGTTCATCATTAATTTGAATAATAATGAAAATGACATGGTTAATAATAACAAATTAACACCTTATTATCACTTTAATACGGCATTAAAAATCACAACAACGTATATGACTCATATTCAATATGTTACGTAATAACCTCAACCATCTAGACTCTTTTCCGAATAAATATGCATATTACATTTGACCCCTATGCTTGCCTAATCAAATGTGGCATTTTTTAAAGGAAAATTTACATGGGCTAACCATCCTTAATTGCTGTTTACAATTCTTTTGGCCCAAATTTACTAAATTATCCAAAATGATCAAATTGTCGAATCGTGTAACTATTGACCATGATTATTATTATTATTATTATTATTTTTATCTTAGTTTGGTTTTTTTTTTTTGAATTTTTTAAGATATTATTTTATAAATAGTAGAAATACATGAAACTGTGGAACTAACAATTGAAGTTGCACTCTTGAAGTTGTCCTCTTGAAGTTGTCATGCCTATCAGACACTAGCTATACACATTCCTTCACAAACTCCATAAGTATCTTTTATTTGTTAGAAATAATCATTACGACGGTATATCATTTTTTGAATCTACAATGACATAGATAAAAGGTAAAATATGATCAGCAAACAACAAAATTAAATTTTTTTAAAAGATTTTAGCAGATATTCACTTATACATGACTTTACAAACACTATATAACTCCTATATAAACTCTTATACAATATGTATACAAAAATAATTCTAAACTTGAATATGAAATTTTAGCTCATACATGCATGTACACGACTTTATAAACACTATTTAACTCATATATATTTTTATAGAATAAGTATATTACTTAATATAAAAATTATATTGAAATCTACCATTAACATTCCATGTAGAAGCAATAGGCATGGTACCTTATATGTTGCCTTCAAAAAGCTTTCATTTACGACCATTATAGATCTATAATATTTTCATCTTTTGATTGATGCATAAAGCACAACGCAATAATATAGAAAGCGTTTATCCTCTGACTTGTATAACTTTATTTTCGATCCTGAATATACAAGTATATCAATAGTTTATAAGATGATACATCAGATTTTCCTCTTGTTAGTTCAATTACTTTCTCTCTTGCCCTCCATACTTGCATATAAGTCACGTAAATAGAATAGTTTTTTTTAATATCGTTTATGATATCACTAAGTGTATAGACAATCTTAGGATCATTCAATTTGTCCATCACCAAATTTATAATAATGGTAGTTTTACTTTATGTCATATATAATTCTAGAAATTGTATGTGTGAAGTTTCTTGAAGCTTCAAATGTTGAATAAATTTGACTTACTTATGCTTGCAGATTTGAACTACCAATTGCAATTTCTGTCAATACAACAAAGTTTATACCTAATAAAAATATAACCAATCAATATACAAAAATATACAAACAAGTTACAACGTGAATATGAAATAATAGTGGAGATTCAATATGAAATAATAATGGAGAGAGTAACTTTATCATATGATCAAAAGTAGAAGGGTGAATTTATTTATTTTTCTTGAAACATTTTCATCATGAAATTAAGGATCTTTATGAAAATGAACTTTACCTATAAACAAATAATTTTAAATTAATGTTTAGACATACAATTCCAAGTTCATGATTTACCATTCAATTTTTTTACAAAACATGATTAAATATACAAACGAAATTTATAAATATATTAAAAAAAAACTCACGTCATTTGAAGTGAAATGATTATATTAGAAATAACTAGTTAACTACAGTATTTACTTTTGTTCTTCTCCTTCGTTAATTTCTTTCTTTTTATTTTTCACTCATCATCTACTGGAATAATTTCCCAAAATTTTCATTTCTTTTCGAAAACTTTCGATTCCCAGATTTTCAATCTGTGTATGGTTTAGTAGAAGCACTGAAAATGCTTGGAAAACGAAAACCCAGGTTGATCAAGAAAAGAGGTAACCCATTTGGCAAGTAGAAATCAACAATCATTGCCCTAATTGTTCTAATCTTGAACCCATTATGTAATTTCTTGAGAATCTTTGTTTTTTCATCAGTTAAATTCAAAGGAAAATGGAGAATCAACAAAGAAGTAGTTGTTAAAGACGAAGGGGTTAGTCCACTTGTGAAGAAGTATTGGGTCCAAAGATATGATCTTTTTTTAAGATATGACCAAGGTATTAAGATGGATGAAGAAGGATGGTTTTCCGTTACGCCGGAGAAGATTGCCTGTAGGCATGCCCGCCGCTGTGGCGGCGGTGTCGTCATTGATGGTTTCGCTGGAGTTGGTGGCAATGCTATCCAGTTTGCAACTATGTATGTTGTATTTCTTTTCGAATTCATTTGTGTTCATGTCTTATTTTAGCTCTGTTTCTAATATAAAGAACAGAAAATATGGAAATGAATCCATTATTTAGTGCCTCTACTGCCATTTCTTGCACTGGGATGTTTCTCTCTGTGTCTCCTGTAGTATACACAAAAATGAGCTTATATTTACTTAAGTTACTAATCTTTGTAAAGAGGTTTCATTAAAGATAAATCTTGTGGACAGGTGAATTTCTATGACAGCTAAAGTGTTAGTCAAGTTGCTACTTTAGATCAAGACAAAGAAACCTCATTTTGTACATCTAAAATGAAAGAGTGGGTAATGAATATTTGTATGCCAAACTTGGATAAATAAGCTTAGTGTGGAAATGTATGTAAAACCTTGTTTATATTGTTATCCGAAAGGTGTGTGGAATATAAAGTTGTGCATTTTTCTGCTATGGGTCAATCAAGAACTTGTCGTTTTGTTTTCTGATGTTTCAATCTATATTAGTAGCAGTAGACTGATGTCCGTGATCTCATACATAGGTGTCATCACGTCATTGCTATTGATATTGACCCTAGAAAGATCGCTTTGGCTTTTGAAAATGCAAAGATATATGGTGTTGAAGATCATATTGAATTCATTGTCGGAGACTTTTTCCAGTTGGCCCCATCCTTGAAGGTACATCAGCTCTCTCTCTCTCTCTCTCTCTCTCTCTCTCTCTCTCTCTCTCTCTCGATTGATTGATAGTAGGTAATGGGTATATCCTCTCTGTTGGTAGCTATAGTTTCACTGTCGAGATGAAATCAATAGAAGTGATAACCTGGATCCTATCCAGTGCTAGTTGCCTTGTTTAAGGGGATCATGCTTTTGTTTTGTTAGTTTATCCTTCTAGCTCTGGCAGCTTTTACCTTTGAATGATTTTCACTTTTGATATGAGATTCTTGCTGCCTCTATATTAAAATCTTAGAAAAAAGCAAGGGTGTGGCTTTCAAGGTTTAGCTGATAGCAGCATTAAGGCTTTTGCATTGTGCAGTTTGATTGTCAAATGTGTAAAGCCCTTTAACCATGCACACGAGTGAGGCTGTTTTTCATGCTTCAGGCGATTTGGTATTTAGATCAATAAACAGTTTTATTCAGTCTTCATAAACATGATGACTACAGATTTGGAACTCTTGATTTAGAGATCCAAATAACTGCTGTTTCTAATTGACCATTGAATACTGAATTACAACTATTTTGGGTATAAATATGGCTCTAAAAAATGATAAACATGGCTCAGATTAATGAAAATTTGATTTCTGGTATCTCTAGATTGTATTTCATCATGTTAAAGCTTTGAGATTGTCTGCACCTAGTTTTACAATTTTAAAAACCAGAATGATTTTAAAAAATTCATGTCTAGTGACAAATTCAAATCTTTCCTCAGGCTAAAGCAAGGTAAGTGGAGTAGGGTAGAGGGGCAGGCCAATTATCCGTCGAGTTTCAAAGTGTGTGCCTCTTGACCCTCTGGGATTTTTCAATTATCAAAAAAAGAAAAATTATTCTAACAAACTGTCTTCTGGAACACCTGTTCAATTGTGGCAAGGCTAAACCTTAAGCTATTCTACAACTGATTGGCATTTGGTATAGCATGGCTTTTGAAAAATAGATGATTGAGCATCTTGTTTTGGCTAGTGAGGTTATCTATTGTTGCTTCCATGTTATGATATATGGTTCGAGATTCCAGATTTGTCTCTACAAAAGATAGTTAACTTCTGTCACTTGAAGGAACCTAAAGTTTAATGAAATATTGTGACACCCTCTGCTTATTATTAGATGGACACAGCCTTAAGTTGCATAAAATAATATGACATTGGATGTATACAGTAGTTACGTTAATCACGTTGACTTTGAGGATAGATAGTATCCCGTTTCGCAAGTAGCTTCTGAAACTTCAATGCAGAATTCTGACCTTTACTAAAGAGCATCAGTTCATCTCCTTAAAGTTTTAATCTGTTTGATGATTTTAGACTACTGGATGATAGATACTACTTCTTGCTATGCTATTGTTCCACTTGTGTTGGAGTAGCGTGAAACTAAAGCATGTTAGCGCTTTACGGCTTGGATAGCTGCATATTGGATCATTGATTATGTGTTATGTACCTTCATCAATCAATATGTTCTCTGCAAAGTAATGGCTTTTAGATTTCAGAAAATGAGGCCATTGCAAGGTTTTGCCAGTACCGCATGTCCACAAAATTCAAGTAAACAGCATTGAGGGACTCCCACTGAATCCCTGTGATTTTCTTTTGCTGTTTCTCTTCCTAAATGTTGTATCATCTCTTTACTAGGGGAACGTAGTATTTCTTTCACCACCATGGGGCGGTCCAGCATACTGCACAAAGGAATCTTTTACTCTTGACTTGCTGAAGCCAAAAAATGGGTATGTTCTGCATTTGGTGAACTAGTTGTTTCTATGTCACTCTGGTTTATGCTATATGGTAATTACTTTCTTGTGTTGTGGATTAAACCTATCAATCATCATCGGTTGGATTATTTAGTAGATGCTATATCTACTCTCTTTTCAGTTTTCCACTATGTAAGAATATTTTTCCATTTGTTGGCTTTTGGTGTTGCTGAAAATCAATAGCGTACTCTGGCACTTTGACTCCTTTCTTGTTCATATCTTTTCCCCTTACATTTAGCCTTAAATTACCTCAAGAACTTTTCTTGAGAGATAAACATCAGTTCTCATCCTTAATGTTCTGTTCTTGTGTAATTCTATCCATATAGTTCATAACTTCAGATGCACCTTCTTTCTGTCTGATAGGATGAGCACGTATTTTGTTGATGAGACTCTTTTAAGTTGTTGTGCAGTTATTCATTGTTTCAAGTTGCTCAAAGCATAGCGCCAAATGTCATTATGTACTTGCCTCGTAATGTTGACTTACTGCAAGTTGAAGAGCTTTCTTGGTTATCTTCTCCCCCCTTGAAAGTCGAGGTAGTCTTCTTCTCTTTGTTGCGCTAGCACTGTCTGTTAAACAGTTTTACTAGAGCTGGCTTCCTTTCGCAGATTGAAAAGAATAGGCTTCATGGAAGGTTGAAGAGCGTAACTGCTTATTTTGGTGACATTGCATTCTCAGACAGCAGCATGTTTTAACTCTTAACCAGATTCTAACAATATTCCTTGTACTTCCATGTATCTCTTTATCCGTCAAAATCTGTCAATAGAAGAGTATGTATGACGAAAACAAAAACAGAACAGTATGTACATATGAATACAGTGAGCTCTAGTTGACCCTGCTGTTTAAAAACATCATGTTCGGATGGATTAGCTCTGTATAGCTGAATTATGAAGATGAAACTAGAGATTTTCACTACGATAATAGATTCCTTTTCTCCTGGCTAGAAAATGGAAAGAATGGGCCTAAAGTAAGACTCTCTGGACCTATGGGCCGTTTTGTATGAGGAATTATCTTTATCTTGCATTCTGTTTGGAGTATTAGTAAGCCGCGGGATCATTAATACTATAATAATGAGATAAGTTATTCGGTATATATGGTGTGATCCATTAGATATCTCATACCCTAATCTGTATATTTGGCACGAAGTTCATTCTTCTATGTATATGTATATCATATATCAGTTTGAGAGTGTTTTATTTGAGCGTTTACAAATATCTGAAATGAAAATGATGTGTATTAATCTTAAACCAATTAATAGATGTTGATGAATTTTTAGGCATGGGTTGTAATCACAGTTTTCATCAGTGTTTAGGACCACACAAAGGAACTAGTCTTAGTCAGGGGTGTGCTGCAACGCCAATAACCCCTCAGTAAAGAAGGAAAGTGATCGTATTAATTTTGGCAGAAAAAAGTAGCAATAATGTTAGGTATCACTTAATAAATACTATAATTTGCAGCAGCCTTTAGTAAGGATGATGATGAGTAAAAGCTCCATACGATGTAATTAAAAGCACTTCAGCTGAGGTGTTTCCATTTTCATAGCTTAGGAGAGAATAAAGTGGATGGGGAAGAAGTATTTATTACTAGGAAAATATTCCAAAGCATTTTTTTAAAAAAATAATAAAAGTGTAGGTAGGTGGTTCTACAATTTAATGTGATAGCTAAGTGCAATAGTTAAGTATTTGTGGCCTTTAGAGGAAGGGAAAGCTTGAGTGCGCGCGCTAAACTGTCAATGTCTTTCAAAAACTAATGCAACTAAGAGTTATATTGCTCGAACTCTCCAAATCTGTTGCGACACTTGTGTCAAATCTCAAGGATCCTAAGCACGCTAACGATACTTTTGAATGGTACGAGCAACATAGGCTAAAAAATAATTCGGATTAATTAGATAAAAAAACTAATGCAACTTGAGATTGGCACTTTGGTACAGTATACTATCTTGGGCTCCATAAACAGGAACTCCTCATGAATCTCTGACTTTGAAAACTCTGGCTCCACTTCAGAAGCCACTGATCAGTTCAGTGGTACTCTTGTACTGTTTTTCCTCAAAATCTTGACCCTTCTGTTATCATTTGACCATCCAAATTCATAAGATTATTATATATTCAGTAATAAATCTGTTTCTACTAATCATCATCATCATAATATTAAAAATGAGAATGATTTTTCCCCTCTTACTCAAACATGGTTCGAGGGTCTTTCGGAAACAGCCTCTCTATGAGATAGCGATAAGGTTTGCGTACATTATACCCTCCCCATACCCCAATTGTGGAATTCCACTGGTATGTTGTTGTAGTTGTAGTTGTATACTCAAAACATGGTGAGTAATAAACATTTGATGGTACCCTAGTAAATACAGTAACTAACTTGCTATAATAAATTATATTACAATTATAAAAGCTCTTTACTCTATTAGCTACATATTATATAAGATGAATTTATTGTAGAATATGCTACTCTGCCACTAGCAAGCCCCACTGGTTGCTAAGTCATAAAGAGAAGCATTTCTTCTCCGCTCTCTTCACTTCATTTTGGCCATCTTTTAAATAGTACACAAGAGAATACATATTCTTAACATAGAAAGGAATTTGCTAAGGAAAATGAACTACAAGAAATTAGGAGGATGCAGGAAAATGAGAGGATTTATGTGCCAGCCTCAAGTGTCAACTGCAGCGTGCTTGAGTTGTGATTCAAGGTCAGTTGTCGTGCCTGCGACGCGACGTGAAATGTCAATGGAAGAACATACAAAATTAATCAACAAATGTACTAGGATAGGGGATGTACCTCGTACACTTGGTTCGATGCCTATAAGTAAGAGATCAAGAAATGTTGTTGCTGATGTTGGTTCCTCTGTTTTGACAATTTCTGAGAGAGACCAAGAAAATAGTTCCAAAATTGTTCCTTCAATACCCTTATCAGATAACTCCTTCCAGGTTACAATTTTATTTTTTAGAATTGAAAAACAAATATATATATATATTTATAGTGTTTATATATGGTGGTGGCATATATTTATTTATTAATGCAGGTTGTTGTGATGAGAGTGTCACTTCATTGTCAAGGTTGTGCTGGTAAAGTGAAGAAACATCTCTCCAAGATGGAAGGTACATTACATATTGCTACTACAGCACTGCAGTTTCATCTTTGAGAAAAAGAACACAATATTTTTAAAAAAATAATAAAAAGAACACACTGTCAAGGGGAAGAGGGGGGGGGGGGGAAATCAATGATGTCATGAAGAAAGATCACGGGTCAATGCATGAGTGTTCTTTAATGGCTTCAGCTTGATGCACAAGATTTACCATATACCATGATACATATTGTGGAAAAAGTAGCACAAAATTTGCATGCCAAAGTTTTGGTTTACGTGGAGAAATTATTATTTTCATTATCTTAAATCAAGTATCATTAATATTATCATCTTGGTCTTCAAATTGATTACTGTTGTTGTTTCTTTTACTCCCCGAAAATAGTCTTTCTATCTCTATGAGGTAGTGGTAAGGTTTACGTACATTTCTCTCTCTCCAGACCCACTTGTGGAATTCCACTGGATATGTTGTTGTTTTGTTTCTTTTACTCTCTCCGTTTAAAAAAGGATCATCTAGTTTGACTTGATGAAATTTTAAAAAATAAAGATTTTTTTTTTATTTTGTGGTTGTAAATTAAAATTATATCAAAATATCTTAAATCTTATGATCTTAAATATGCCAGGTAGACCATTTTTTTTAAATAGATTAAATAGAAAGTAAATCTTTTTTTTAAACAGAGGAACTACTTGGTTACCCTTTTGATTTTTGCCGTCAGTACTTTTCTTTCTCAAGTAGTTTGACTACGTGTTTTATTTTTGAAATCGTCAAAATATTTATATATTTGTCTATTTATCTATCGGAAACAATCTTAGTCATAAATGCAAGGGTAAAGGTCCCATCATATATTATTATATAGAGTATATTCTTATTGTTGATGATGAGAGTAGATGTGATGATTAATTTAGCACTCTAATTTACATTGGATGGAGTCACCATTATAAATATTTTATTATTATGAGCTATCATATCCAATGATGAGCATAAATAATAATAATAACATATTCAGTAGAATCTTACGAGTGGGGTTTGGAGAAGGTAAAATATACGTAGATCTTACACTATCTCATAGAAATAAAAAGACTGTTTTCTAAAAATACTCGTCTCAAAAATCCATAAGTACAATCCGAATAATGACAAGCATGCATACTAAATATTAAAGGATTAAAGTTTGATGATTATAACTTTTGCGTTACATTCAAAACTAATGTGCCCAAACCTTAATTACATGAGCAGGGGTGACATCTTTCAGCATAGAGTTGGATAGCAAAAGGGTAACAGTGATGGGACACGTGTCACCAGTTGGTGTGTTGGAAAGCGTATCAAAAGTGAAAAGAGCTGAATTTTGGCCCATAAATAGTTGTTGAAGAAGAAAATTGGATTACCTAAAAGTGACCAAACAATATTGTTACAAGAAAGACAGAGACTTATTAAAGAAATAGCCAAAATGTATTTTTGGCATTTGGTTTGTATTTAGGTACAAGACTGTTTTAAATCAAAGGGCCTGTTGTGCAAAAATTGTTAAAATTCTCATCATGTGAACAATGCCAGTACTGGATTTCTTCTTCCCATTTATACCTTGACCCTTCTAATTTTTAAATTTATTTTTACAAAATAGAACTAATAAAACTTTCTTTTTCTTCTTTATCATAACACACATTATTAAATAAATATTAAACAAGATTTCTTAGGAGTGTTCAAAAGTACTACACGCTAAACCAAATCAGTCTAACTAGCTTTTAGATGAATTGAACTTGAACAAGTAAAGATAAAATAAGTTAACAAATAAATGGTTAATTAATCAAATTAGACGAATTATATTTTCATATATAGTAACACCTCTGTGCATCACTTTGTCTGGTCACTGACACTTTGTTTGGACGGTTGTTATGTATTGTTTCATAATGTATTATATTATAATATATTGTATTGTACTGCATCGTTTCAATGAATACAATGTTGGGATTGATTATATTGTTATTCGTCGTTATATCATAAATTCATAATTTGAACGATATGGTAGAGATACCATGAATA
>DF357438.1:258989-311268 GCA_000787875.1 Solanum virginianum | reverse complement strand
TCATGAATAGATAGGGTAAATGATAAAATAAAATATTAAATAATACTTTAAATAAAATTAAAAATAAGAACAAGATCTTAAAGTACACAAAATAAGTCTTTTCGTCATTACCTAATGATGGATTTGAAAAACATGATACAATAAAATTTAAATAACTATCAAAAAAAATATTATATTTAAATTAATAATAGAATACAATATAAGGGTAACAACCATCCAAACAAGCATTAACAGGAGTCCTGTTTACATAGTAGACCACTTGTCCATGGGCTGCTTTCTGTAGTTTGTGGGCCTTGTTACAAGGCTCCTTTTTATCTTAAAATGTTTGTTTGGGCTTATAAATATAATCTCACTTGTAGCATATCTGAAGTTTAATGGTAAATTGAAGTTAGAAATAATACTCCATCCGTTCTAAAATAATTCTTCGATATTTGTATGATTATAAATAATTTTATTAAAGGTACAAAAGAATTTTAAAGTTAAAACTTAATTATTTCTAATTATAATAAGATAATGTTCTTTTTAGAACCGACAAAAAAAAAAGATATCACATAAAAAGAAAAGCAAAAATAGTTATATATAACTTGTGCATAACTAATGCAAGATTGCATGTACTCACATCTCAATTTATATAATGTTGCTCGACTAAACATGAAGTTGAAAAGATAAAAGACTTAAAATTTAAAATGTAAAATAAGTAATAAGCGAATATAAAAAAAATTCATTAGAAGTAGAATGTGCATTTTTGACAAGCTTAGTTTGATCTTTTATCTTGTAAACATGATAAAGTATCCTGACATCATTACACCTACTTCGGTGAAACGTACAGTGACCAGACCTTTAAATACTGTAAATAAAGAAAAGGAACAGTATACTTTTGCTCCTACATGGCAATAAGTGCCAAAATTCAGTGGCAAATATAGGGGACCAGACTATTAAAGCTTGTAAAACCCCAACACTAGAAACAAAAGAAATAAACTTTCACCATAACACGTTGCTAAAAATAAAGGAAACGGAAAATTTACCAGCATAAAGTAAATAACTCCATTAACTTAATTTGCTAGAGGCGTTCAATAATATAATATGATGAATCAAAACCCAATTTAAATGGAGCAAGAAGATTTGATGAAAAAAAAAATATGATTCAAATAAGCTCATAACAGAACAAAGTGACACTGCAGTGCCATTCCTATTTACGTGGTCTCACAAAATTACCTACCACTACTATAAATAAAGTTAAGAGTACATTAAATGACAAAACATCACCACAACAAATCTGTGCTGCTCGATCTCCTGCAAAACGTGTGATTAGAACCAACAGAAAACTGCAACCACTATGGTCAGACCCAATTGCCCAATGGATAGAGCTGCAATCGTCGTGGAACCGGAGCCTCCTGGAGCTGGCACCGGAGCAGCCTCATTCACTCCCTCAGGCGTGGTGGGGGCGATTGCCGACATTGTTGGTGATCCAGCAATTGGAGAAAGAGCTGCATCACCAAATAAAACAATTAAAAATCCGATACCATCCATACAGCCAGAATCAATTTTGTTAAGTTATGGATATTGAGCCTAACTTAACCCCAAGGAAGGAGAATTTCCAAGAGACTATCGTACACATCCACCCATAACAAAATAGCTAACAGTAATCAAATTTTTTATAAGAGAATTTAGCTTCTACTTGAATAAATTTATAGGAGGAATAGAATTAGTAGAAGACTCCAAAAGGCTGGTAAAGGAAGATATCTTCCTTTACATGTAAGCAAAAAAAGTTGATAAGAAAATGTGAGATCAGTTGAAAAGAATCACGTGTAGCAAGAACCAAAGTGAGTTCCCTTCAAATTCTGAAACTAAACAAGAACTTATCGTCCAAAAAGGTTATTGTAAAGTAAATTCGTCAAGGATCATGCTTGATTATTAATCATGTAGCATAACATGGTCATGTGCGAAGTTTTTTCCTGGGTCAAATGTTGGTTTGATTTAGGATATCTTATCAGAAAGAGTATCTCTACCAACTTCATAATGTAGAAGTAAGGTTGTGTACAAGTAACCCCGACCCCTTAATGTTGTATGTTGTTATTCATGATATCTTAGTTAAGCATGATAATCTAAGTTGCGCGAACTCTTCACTCTTAATGCTACACCTGTGTCGAGTTCTTCAAAAATATACATACTTTTTGGGAATTCGACACGCACCCGCTGATAGTTTGAAGAGTTGGAGCAACATATATGATAATAAAATTAATTACTAATGAAATTCTTTCCTTTTCTTGTTGTTGTAGGTGAATTGCAGGTTACAGGGTATTCAACTAGAGGGCCAGATCTAGGGATTATACACATCTTCACACTCATCACAATAACTTTATATTTTTTCATGTATATAAATATTTTAGTATGTAATATGATATTAAAACCAATTTTTAAAGAAGTTAAACAAAATGAACATTTAAACCAAACAAAGATCACAGTTAAAATAGACATAAAAAAGGAACTAAAAATTCTATAAACACCAGATCTGTACGTACCAGGAGCAGCTCCAGTGTCAGTACTCACTGTACAAATATAAAACAAAAAAATTAACAATTAAAACCTCAAATTTCAAAATAATATTACTCTTAATAATTATTTTATTCATCAGAAACAGAGCATGAAAATGCTTTTGCAAGGGAGTAATGTTTATAAGTAAAACTCACATCCACAGTTGCTAACAGAAGGAGCAGAGACATGGCAAGCAGCAGGAAGAGCCATAGCTTTAGTGACATTAAGAACAACACCCAATTGAGCACTGTTTTTGAAACCCTCACAAAGGCACTCTGCGTCTGTTTTCAACACCATTTTAAGTCCTGAACAACAAGTACCTTCTGGCTTCTTCTCTGTACTTCCATTTGTAACAAAAGACAAACAGTCAGCCAAGTTCAGTACCAAGTTATTGCAGTCCACTGCCGGAGCAGGGGCCGAACGAGATGCTGATTCTACACTAGTAAAAGAAAAAGAACACATAGCAATAAGGCAAAGTAGAACAAGTGAGTTCATCTTTGAAGCCATATTTTTTGAGTTTTGAGAAAAAAAAAATAAGTGGGAGTGCTGAAGGAGGAATGGAGAAAGTTTTGCCAAGTTTGGGTTGGAGAAATGCGAGGAAAGGGTATAAATTGAGTGAAAAGAGAATGGGGCGGGTAAAGGTTGGGTCGGGTTTGAAAAAGAAATTTATAAATTTTTAAAATAATTTTATGTGTTATTTTTCTTTTTTTATCTATTTCAAAAAGAATATTATCTTACTTTCGAAAATTATTTAACCTTAAAATTTGTCTTTACTCTTAATAAAATAATTTTTAACTAAATTTTAAAAATTCTACCTTTTTTAAATATGGGCGAAGTAAAAAAAATATCACGTAATAAAATGAGATGGAGGGAGGGAATATAAATAACTTGACCTAGAAAATAAACATGAAAGGACACGTGGTAGAGAATCCTGAATTAATGTGTCTTCTTAATTCTTATGCTGAACCCTATTAAAATGTCGTCTCTTTTCTACCGCATATTTTATTTTCGGTGTTGCCTTTTCTTTCGATTCCTCTAAGACAAAGTTTTGCGAGCTTGTTTTATTTTAATATTTATTCCTCAATTTATTTTTATTTATCTGTTGTATTAAAAGTATATATTTTTTATTTCAGTTAAAAATAATAAAATAAAAATTAGTTAATTTTTAATATGCCTGTCAAGTTAAATATGAATAAAAAAAATAAAAAAGAGGACTTAGTCTATTCTTTACATCTTTTATCATGTTTTGATCGTAAAGAAGTTGCTAAATTAAGTGAGTACTTTATACTATAGATTCGTTTGCCTATCAGATTTAGTAATTCGATACAGTATTTTGGCACGTAACTAAATAGATCATTTTAGACGGTTCGGTTACGTTACGTTAAATTGTCATCTAATTACACTATATCTTTTAATATGTTCCGTCTCCACCATTTGTTTTTCTGAGATTCCGTTTTTCTTTTTCTATTTTTGTTATTAATACCAAAGTTCCAAAGACTTTTTGTGAGGATGTTTTCCTAAGTAAGGAATAGAAACTCAGAGAGAAAAATAGAATTTGTTTATCACGGCATTTAGTTCGTTTGAATCAATAGAATATTTACTATTTCTTTGGATATTTAAACTTTAAAATATTTATGATTCTTTTAATTTTGATCTTAAAAAAAAATTCTCACGAGTATGATTGTGTGTATCGGATCCAAAACAAACTTTTATTAATTTCGAAAGTGGCACCTCAGACTTTTAAATATGACCGAGGATCCCTTATTTTTGGGTGAAAAATTGATTAGGAGTTGGAAGAACTCCATTGGACTTTGGCAACGGCTAAAAATGAAAAGAAAACGCCGTATTCCCCTAATTTGCGCTGAAAAGGCCAAAACCTCTATTTCGTTTGTACTATGCGTGGCAAGTGAGGCTCTTAAATAGCACATTATAAACATTTTTCGTTTCTTCTTTCTCTACTCTTAATTTTTTGAAAAAAATTAGCATCAAATTAAACCAAGACATTTCTAATGCTCGCTTGTTTTTTGGTCTCCTTTCAATAATGCTCAAGACATGAGATCTAATGCTTGGTGCGATGAAAAAACAACACAATCCATGCGTAAAAGGGAATTAAGAGAAAATGTCCTACTTATGTCATGGGACGTTTCTTCCAAAAATGACGATTCTTTGATATTTGTCTCCTCATAATGACCAAACAATATTCCTAGGCATGCAAATCCTACTATGATGATATTTGATACATAAGGCATGCTCTATTTTTTGTTTAAAAAAAAAGATCACATTTAATTGGACTAGTTTCTTTTACATTTGAAAAGGATAAAGTCGGACACTTTTAAGGCCTAAATTGACGCATACCAACCACTTTTTCTACGGAATTCGTAGTTGAAACATGGGTGGGAATCACTGAGATCCCTAAAAATGATTTCCAATACTATTTTCTTATCTTAGTTTAACTATAAATTTTTTTAAAAAAATATATATTTTATGATCTTAATTTTAAATCGTGTCATTTATATCATTTTTTAAATCTAATTATCGAAATTGAAAAATTTACAAAATATTGACTAAAAAAGTAAATATTTAATATTGAGAATGAAGGGATGGAGCCAGTGGTGGAGCCATATTTGGATATAGGGTTCATCCGAATCCTATTCGGTAAAATATTATAGTATTTACAATAATAACATACTCAATGAAATCTTACAAATGGAGTCTGGGGAGGATAGAATGTACGCAGACCTTACCACTACCTCCTAAAAGTAGAGAGGCTGTTTGAAACCCTTGTCATAGTATTTATCTACGAAAAAAATACATTTTTTAAAATATCGCACTCACTTAATTTATATATACTTTTTAAAATTTTGTATCCCTTAATAAAAATCTTGACTGGGACAGTGGGTGCAGCAACACTTTTACGCTGTCAGAATATTATGCGGCGGAAAGTTTGAATTTAATTTTCAAATTTGGTCAGAAAATGCCACACGTCACATCTTGCATGCCTATCTTGCTTAGTGCCACTCACTATACATCATAATTGCATAACCATGTCAAAGTTTAAATTTTGAATTGAACTTGTACAAATTCCTAATATTTAAAAGATGTGGCATAATTTATGAGTCCCAAGTGCTTATGCAATTATAAGCACATTAGTTGGAAAGAAAAAGTTATGCTTCTCCCTATGATTATTGATAACGGCATTATTTATCTTCATATTTTTCTTTCACAGGCAGGGTGCTAATTACTTTGATTAATCTTTTCAGAATTGTTAAATCAAAGTATATGTGAAGTCCACTTCTCAAAATCATGAGCTATATATACTGGACTGCTTTTTTTCTTGACCGACGGCTGTTGAATCATATACTTTTTCGTATTTCAATCATTTCGTTTATACATTAAATTAAATAAAAAGGCATGCATATGGCTCCGCTATGATTTTGATTCATATGCAACACCAAAAACTATCTGTTATTTCTTGACGCTTTTGATAAAGCCCACTCATAAAAGTATTTTGAATAATATATTACCTTAAAGAGTCGTCTCGAAAGATGAAGATAAAAGAATAGCAGAATACGATTGAGAACCTGAGGGAATGGAGTCCTTTTGTATGGAAGAATATGATGCCTATAGCAGGTGTTCATTGCTATGATTGAGTTTGTGGGGCGTCCATAATTATTTTCTTTCTGTTGCTTTGCTCCTCCCGTGATTGGTGAGGCCTTCGTGGGTCCCTTTCACCTCCATAAATTAAAAGAATCCAATCACCAATAAAATTCCACTTTTATTCTCTTATCCTAAACTATAAAATATAAAAAATTTAAAATTTAATTTGAGTAAAGTTAAACGGTTTATGTGAAAAAAAAATTAAAAATCAATGGACCGACTATTGATCCAATAAAAAATTTTATTAGCTCAATTGGTTAATTATCTGAACTTTTATCTTTTTTTTTTTTGTATGATTTGATTCCTCCACATTGGAATCTCCTCTCTATTTTCCTTTCCCCTACCCCTAACTCCCAATTTAAAAAAAGAAAAAAAAGACTATTGGTCCAAATAATTAGCTTATGTGCTTCGCATTTGACTTCAATTTTGTTCTTTTCATGTTAATATTCACACTTAACTGGTGCATACACGCTCTTAAATGCATTAAGGAATATGCATTTGGTACGAAGGAAAATATTTTTTAAAGATATATATGTCTATTTTTAAAAAATATTTGATAAATAAATAAAAAATATTATTTAAGCGTATTTTTGTGCCAAACTCTATGGGCCCGGGTGGAACATGAGGTAGACACGGGGTGGCAATGGGTGGCATGGGAATATTGGAAGGATATAATGAAAATGTAATGTCACATATGAAATTTATTTTTTTTACTAAAAAAGTTATTTTTCGTTGTAAATTAAAATTGAGTTGTAAAGAAGTAAATTATTAACGTGGATGGTTAATGAATCCCACCCACATAATGTCTTTCATTTGTAAAGCAAATACATGGATCATTGTTTCCTTTCTTCTCCTCTTTGATGATTTCCTGAGATTTTATTCTTGCTATTTAAATTTATTCTTGTGAATTTGAGATTCGATTTTATAACATTTTTTTTAATTTTTAAATGACTTATTTTCTTAGAGAAAATTGATGCCGCTTTATGAATAGAACACCTTTGAAAGTACAGTGTTAATATTATGCCTTTCGGCCAAATAGACGAGAATTCTTTTTATAGGGTGGACTTGCAGTTCCAGCAGAAAGATTTCACATTTTCACGTGGAATATAAAGCAGCAGCATTTTTCTACATGTTTGCACAAGCTTTACAAGTATGGGAAATAGTATTCAATCCCAAAAATGATTTGGTCCCCATATTTGGGAATAAACTTACCCCCCATAAAAGATCTTCAAATATATCAAAGTTGGACTTTGAGGTTCTTGGGACCAATCCAACTCACATTGTAATCATATCACAAGCATGCCTCAGGCTTTGGCACTTCCTCTTTAATTGACTGATATTTAACAATGAAAATCCAAAAACTGCAACTAATAATTTTTGAATCTTGCACTTTATTTTGAAAATAAATCATTCATATATTTCGATTTTTCGAAAAGTTAGCTAGATTGACTCTTAACAAGCGCACAATGATAATTGAAATTCCAATGGGAGAGCATGTTAAACCAGACACAAGGGTGTGGATGAACATATGGGAGATCAGAGTTTAGAGCCCAACAAGAGAATACCAAAAATAAAGATTCCATCCGAAAAAGCTACTAGGTGATTCTTTTTTATCTGCCTAAGCTAGCCTTGATGGACAAATTATTATCAATGCATGTGTTTGTGAGAGATAGCAAGTACTCGGTGAGATAGCTGATACATGTACTCATGAGAGGTAGCATGTGCTCAGTGGAATAGTCTCGGTGCATGCAATTGACACCATTGTAGAAAAAAAAAAGAACTGGTTCTCCTTCCAGAACATAGACGATTAGAACCATTTTTGGAGAAGCCATGGATGGTACAGGCATAGCAATTAATCAGATGCCAATAATTTACATTCCAATGAAGCAACTGAATCCCATCAACATAGATGTTACAGTTACTTTCTTTGAGACATCAAAATTGCTTACAAAGTGGAAGGGAAACATAAAACAATTTATGTGGAACTAGATTGCACTACTAAGCTAGTAGTCCTATGAAACGATTACCTTTTGAACTACTGATACAATGACAGCCACATCATCAGGCTTGCCACCAGTATAACCAACATATCCAGCTGCTTGAGCTGCATCAGCAAATGGACTTCTCCCTGAAGCAGAACTACCCACTTGTTGCACTATTGTTGCCAAAATCTCCGCAATTTCCTAAAGAAAAAAACAAGA
The DNA here is from genome assembly GCA_000787875.1 of Solanum virginianum. Lineage (NCBI taxonomy): Eukaryota > Viridiplantae > Streptophyta > Magnoliopsida > Solanales > Solanaceae > Solanum > Solanum virginianum. The sequence goes on along the minus strand of DF357438.1, from coordinate 302,875 downwards.
GAGCAAATAAAGACCATTATTTTACATCCTCGAAATGTGATTAAATTACACGCTGGATTTTGGACGTTCTCCTAAACTGTATCTGAAAGTCTGCAGGTCGGAGGGAGCATGGATATTTGCATAACCAAGGTGAGTTTAGTGCTAGTCCATGTTGTGACAGAAATATCCAAATCTGAAGCATATGGTAGAACAATTCAATAGGAACTAAAACAATCTTTTCCACAAATAGAAGTTTTCTCCTTGTGTTCCCTATAGAAGAAACCTCCATGTCTAGAACTTATGGTCTTACATTTATACACGGAAAAAGAGACATAAGTCATCATTCGAGCTAAAGCCTTTGCCTTTCTCCGCTGTATAAATAGACGTCCACTAACCAACTTGATTCTGGAATTAACTGCATCCATTATTGCTCTACGAAGAAGTTGTCCCCTTAGGATAACACCCCAAAATAAGTAAACAGCAGTACCATTTCATAGAAGGTAAGACAAGAAAATGTAAACAAAAAAATCATTAGCACCTGAGGACTTTTGTCAGCTTCCAGTGACTTTGAGACGATTGACACTATTTCTTGATCATATAAGTTGTCAAAAAGTGCATCTGTTGCAGTCACAATAATATCCCCCTCATCTAACAGTATCTTGTATTCCTGAAGCATAAGGTGCAATACACAAGAAATGGAGTAATTTCCGAATATAAGCTTGGATACATCTCTCAAAAGGATTGCCTTATTAAACACGTGCACATACATACCTCCAGAAGTTGAGATGGATCGTCGCCTTTCTCAATTTGTACGGGAAAATTGAATTCATGAAGCATGGGTGATGACTTACTATAAACACTGCCATTCCTTACTACGATAAATCCAGAGTCACCAATATTAGCCACATGAAGAGCCTGTTAACAATAAATTTTCATTTCAAAATAAGTTCGTAGGCGACCATTCATATATACTTGTCATGAGTGTTTTTGACGAATGGGAAGATTATTCCAGTAACATGTCAGCAATCAATATCCTTAGAAAAAGTTTCTCACTCTAGCAGTATTCACTTCCCAATACTCTTATATTGCTATTAAGTGCACACATACGCTAATGATGTCATTTAGATGAAACAGTTGGCAAGGTGTCGAATTAAAAGAACAAAAGCTAGAGAAAGGAAAGAGCATGATGCTATAAAGAATTCAAATCGATACTTCAGATTAATTCATTCAAAGGTCAATCTATTATGAATTTTTACAAATATATTGGTGTATGTGAGCTGAAAGGGAGCCTTGGAGCATCAGTAACAGGTGACTTATAGGTCTAAGGGTTCGAGCGTGTAATCAATGATACTTGTACTTGTATCAGGATAGGCCGCCTACATCACACCCTCTTGAGTGGCCCTTTCTCGAACCATGTATGAATGTAGGAAGCTTCGTGCACCAGACTATGCATGTTTTTATAGGTATGTGTGAGCAATGGGAACATCCTTCTGTTTCAGGAAGATATTACAGTTGAGCTGTTTTGTAGAATCAGACATATTAATTTGGTAATGAATATACCTCTCCATCAAAATGAGCAATCAAGATTGTTGAAGATCCAGGGGAATCTGTTTTGGAGACACTCAGTTCAAGGACTTGCTTAGGGTCATTTATTATATCCTTGTCGCACTGAGAAACAATGGATTCACTATTTTGCATTAGTTCCTGGGCGTATACTCCCGAATCACTCCCTGAGAAATACACGGTATATTCTCTTAAAATAGACATATTATAAAATGCTTCGGGACATAATCATCATTGAGTTGGAAAATACCTAGGTGCTTCTAAACTTATAATATTCCATGGAAGTTAATTCATGAATTTCAGACTAAAACTCAGGAGAATACAGGTGTCACACACGATAGAAAAATGAGCCAGAGAGAAATTACCGTCCAATGACCAGGAACCAACTCCATCGGCTACCCCTAACCACTTCCCACAAGCAATAAAATATGCTTCATGTCCACCTGCGAATGCCTGGTTTATTTATTGTTTTTTCAAATTTCACTCATAATTTGCTACAAGAAAATAATAATCAATACCTTCTAACATATATTCCAAATTCAATTTTAATGAATAAACATTTACTTCATTTGGAGATTCAAAATTTAATGAGGGAAGTATTAAAAACACCCTCGAACTTGTCATGAATTATTAGTTTCGTGCCTAAACTATTGATAGGCTTAAAAACACCCCTCAAATTGGCTAACTAAGCTTAAATACACCCTCGAACTTGACATGAATTATTAGTTTCGTCCCTAAACTATTGATAGGCTTAAAAACACCCCTCAAATTGGCTAACTAAGCTTAAATACACCCTCGAACTTGACATGAATTATTAGTTTCGTCCCTAAACTATTGATAGGCTTAAAAACACCTCTCAACTTGGCGAAGTAAGCTTAAATACACCCTCAAACTTGGCATGAATTATTAGTTTCGTTCCTAAACTATTGATAGGCTTAAAAACACCCTCCCCCCCTCCCAGCTTCATGTTTCTGTAACTTATTTAATTTTATGAATTATTAGTTTCGTTCCTAAACTATTGATAGGCTTAAAAACACCCTCCCCCCCTCCCAGCTTCATGTTTCTGTAACTTATTAAATTTTGATTTGAAATTTTGTAGAGCTTGATTCGCTACCATACTTTTACAATCCCAAAATTGTCTTACGAGATTGTCATATTCCGACCATGAAATTTTTAACGTTGCCAGAAGTCCACATAATCATAAACAAATTAGGAAAAGAAAGAGAATCAAGCAACTAAAAATGAGAACGAAAAAAAAAGATTTGCTTTGAGGTCGCTATTATTTAATAATTCGTGACAAGTTTGTGGGTGTTTTTAATACTTCTCTCAAATTTAACATATGTTAAAAAACTGAACTATTACTTTGTGCCTCTTAACAGTAAAAACTACCATAAAACTCAATTCAACCTCATGACTAAGTGGTCACTTTCAACTTCAATAATTGAAAATTATAAGAAAGGCATATTTGCAATACCTTGGATGGATATTGCAGCAAAGTAGCACCAGAAGACAGAATTAATTCTTCTGCAGCTGATGTAGCTTCCTTGCTGTTGACAATGAGAGATCATTGGATGATGCATCATTACTCATCCAAAGTAAATGTAAGGCGGGATGCAATTTATCCAAAATAAACTATACCTATTTGTTAAGGGATTTAACACGTGTGTTTCTCTAGAACAGCACAACAGTATAGTACTAAAGTGGCAGTAATAAAATATAAATAAAATAATTATAGCATCACCAATCCTTAATGAGTTCAGTAACATATGCATCTAGAGAATTTAGACTATGTATACATGTTACGTCCAAGAAATATATAAAAAAAATTTTGTAGCAATTCTAAAATCAGGAAGGCCCATGATATTAGCAAGATACCTGCTGTTTAAGACTTCTGATGACTGATCCTCAACGACTTCATGACCAGACACTTCTATGATCTCAGTGTTTTCTACATCTTTTCTTTCGACTTCCAAGGATATGCTAGGTGAAATTTCATCTGGCTGAGAATAGTATCAAAAGAGAATAAATTATAGTTGCAGTTTGCTGGAAGAATCAGTTCATTTTTCTCCCAAACAAAACATTCAAGCATGTGATTATATGATACATGGGATCTTTCAAGTATAAATATCTGCTAACCAAATTCTTAATAGAGTGATCAATGTTAAAGTAACATAAGATGGCTAAGTGCTAACTACTCGGTAAATAAGATAGCATCGAATATCAGAAACTTTAACCAGGTAATAGGTGATGAACAGATTCACTAAAATAGTGAAAGAATAATTGTAAAAGCACAATCAAAGTGAAGGTTAATAACTGCAGAAAAAGCTTTTGACAACCAGGTTTTGACTTGCCAGTGTGTGTGACAATCACTCAACGCACATACTACTAGCAATGGAAAAGAAAAAAGACCACTGTGTTCTGTGTTGGAAATAGATAAAGCAGGGAAAGCTATGACCCTTTTCTTGTTTAGCTTGTACAAAAGAGAGGAGGGATACGAAAGAGTTTCACAAATAGCAGGTTCTTCGACGACACACATCCACCATAGCTTAGAACATATGCCGTTATTGATATCATATATTAATGTGATTTCACAGTTCCAATATACACTCCATCTTGTACAGTATTCTGTTGAAATAAAATAAATTAAATGTATCCTAATTAACTGAACTCCCAACTTAAAGGGTTAAAAGAACAGCTGTGACGAAATTATAATTTGTGGTTCTTAAGTAATCACTGCACTGGCAGAAATAATGAAGTTCTCAAGAGCCAGTTCATTGAATGCTGCAGGCCGACAAACCTACAGTGGCATTTAAATCAGTATAAACTAAGAGAGGAATCTAGCAAAGGATTATATTACATCCATAACTAAACTAAATAAGAATATAATGTATTTTCTGCACTAAATTTGGGAATTGGCACTGCACAATATACCCTATGCTATAATAAGTACCTATTCTCTAATAGACAATCACAATTCCGCCAGTTAGACTTTGATACACAAATTATTAACCATAAGTCCTAACTAATCAGTTTGGTGACTTCATCTGATCCACGAGAAGATTACCAGATGCATGAAGAAGTAGCAAGCAATGGCCTATAATGCAAACATAATTTACCGTGTCAAACCTTATTGATAGGTGGATAGAACTCACCTGTAATGGACTTCCGCTTTCATCATATTCTGATGTTAGGTCGTGATCAACTTCCTCATCAAGAATTGGTTCAGCCTCCAGCTTAGGAGAATCAGGCACTACTTCAATTACATTAGGCTGACCACTATCCTCGAAGGTACTATTTTGGGAAGCCTGATCTTCTGTAACTACAGACAAATTGGTCAGCTCGGTTTGATCATCATTTTCAAAATTATGGACTTCAATACTCTGGTCTTCAGCATCCATAGACAAATGTTTAATATCTGCAATCTCTGGACTAATTTCGTCAGCCACAGTTTCAGTATTCCCCGCTGGATTAATTTCGTCAACAACAATTTCAGTATTCCCCATATCAATTACATCAGGAGCATTCTCTGAACTAATTTCGTCAACAACAGTTTCAGTATTCCCCAGATCAATTCCATCAGGACCATTCTCTGAACGAATTTCATCAACAACAGTTTCAGTATCCCCCAGATCAATTCCATCTGGAGGATTCTCCGAACTAATTTCGTCAATAACAGTTTCAGTCTTCCCCAGATCAGTTCCATCAGGAGCATACTCTGAACTAATTTCGTCAACAACAGTTTCAGTATTCCTCAGATCAATTACATCAGGAGCATACTCTGAACTAATTTCGTCAACAACAGTTTCAGTCTTCCCCAGATCAATTCCATCAGGAGCATTCTCTGGACTAATTTCATCAACAACAGTTTCAGTATTCCACAGATCAATTACATCAGGAGCATACTCTGAACTAATTTCGTCAACAACAGTTTCAGTCTTCCCCAGATCAATTCCATCAGGAGCATTCTCTGGACTAATTTCATCAACAACAATTTCAGTATCCCCCAGATTAACTCCCTCGGAAGCATTCTCTGGACTAATTTCGTCAAGAACAGTTTCAGTATCCTCCAGATTAATTCCCTCGGAAGCATTCTCTGGACTAATTTCGTCAACAACAGTTTCAGTACCCCCCAGATTAATTCCGTCTGGAGCACTGTCCGTGGTCTCTTCCATTATAGGATCAATATTTTCAGATATTTGCTCCGTCTGTTGGATAATCTCATTATCATCATCCGCTGCCTCAATTTCACTCAAAGTAGCACCATTTTCCACTAAACGAACAGACTCATCATGGCAATCCTTGTCACCACCATTCTCTGTCAATTGGTTTGAACCTCCTCCCTTGGATTCTTCAACTTCCTTAGTGTTTATCGTGTCAGAATTTTCAGGCATTGTTGCAGGTGAACCTAAAAGAAGTGATTTGTCATTGTCCAATCCTTCAAATGATTCATCACTTGATTGGCCCCTCATTTTTTCCTCAACTTCCAAAGAAGGAAAAGAATTCTCTAGTGGTGTAAATGAAGCTTCACTATCATCTTTATTTTCGCTAATCTCCTCAAAATGTTCTGCATTCTCACTACTGACCTCAGCTACAGATTCATCTTGAAATCCTACAGGTGAAACTGAACCAAGTTCTTCCACGGAATCTTCCAGAAAATTTTCACTCAATCCAGTCTCTTTTTCAACAAAATCATCACTCTTGTTATTAGCCGCTACTGATTCAAAGACATCAGCATCAGCCGCCACAGTCGCAACCTGACACCGGGCTTCTCCCTCATTATCACCATCTAAAACCTTCCCTACACTAGATTCCTCCTCACTATCCCTTCCCCCCTCTTCAACCCCCAAAAGGGATTCCTCCAATTCATCCTCTTTTGCAATTTCACGTGGGTCCCCAAACCGAAACAGTACAGTGCCATCAGAATGCTCTGCCACACCAAAAAGACAAACATCAGAACTCCACCAAATGGGGTAAAGAACAAATTTTTATCAAACAAGAGACAGAAAATAAGCAATTTAAGAGAAATTATCTTTATAAAAGATTAAACATACCATGGGTGGAGATGACATCAAGATTTGGAGAAGTGGGTGTGGAGCAGAAAGCAATAGGAAGTGATTTTCTTCTTCTTCTTCTCCTGATAAGAGTTGGGTAGTGAAGGGAAACAATTGGGAGTAAAAGGAAGGGCTTTTGGGCAGAAAAATAGGTGGCAAAGAATTGGGAACCTGTTAAGGATTCAGCCATAACTATTATGACAACAAATGCATCTAACAATTAAAGATAATTTAGTTGAAGTTGAATTGTTTTTGTGGATAGAGGTTGATGTCTTTTTTCTTTTCTTGGGAGTGATGATGATCGTTAATTTCTGTTTGGTTTTACCCGCGAAAAGGGTTTTTGGCTAACTGGAAATGTCAAAGAGCACCACTGGTTCTCAATTGCTATATGGGCCGCAAACCCAAATGAGATCTTTTTATTACTTTGTCTAAAATGGTCCTATTCTAATAGTTAATCTGTCCTTCAAGATTATAAGTTTTAACTTGTTATGAAGAATTATCCATAAATATCTTATGATTGATACACCATTAGTTATGAAGAGAGCTTTAGAGTGACCGGTAAAGTTGTTGTCATGTGACCTGGAGGTCACAGGTTCAAATCTTAGAAATAGCCTCCGAGAGAAATGCAAGGGAAGACACCTTTTGGTTGAATCCTTCCCAAGACCCTGCGAATAGAGGGCACTCACTTTAGTACACTGGACTTGCCCTTGATACTCGATTAGTTATATTATAAATTAAGCCTTAATTTTAGACAGATTAAAGTTAAATGCTACGACTAGATTATTATACGCGGACATTCTTTTGAATATATGAAAAAGAGTATACAAATGAAGTATAAAGCTACATCCTCTTCTCTCTTAGAATTTATAGAACTTAAAGTCTTGAGTTGGTCTTTCTATGTCCTAAGTTCATGGGTTGCATTTTGCGAGTGTCATCATGAGTGATGTAATATAAAAGTATAGACACAAATTAGGAAATTCAGGTCTGTTACAAATTACTAGTACCTCAACTTCATAGAACTCAGTAGAAGCTATGATAATATCTTATAATCAACACAATTTAACAACTAAGACAGAGAATCAAAACTAAAGGAGAGGGAAGTGTCCACGTGTATGGTAAAATAAGAGACAGAGATGTAACTAAAGATCTTATTGGTTCGAAATCTATCTACCAGATTTCATTGATCCTATGTGGCTCCTTACACGGTCCCCCAATTGATCTCATATCCTTATAACCAATCAAGAATCTCACTACTTCATTCAAAGTAGAGACATAAGAGACAACCAGCCATATCTTCTAGCAGTTTATTACTATCATTCTATTCCTAAACATACAAAACAAACATGGCTACAACATCTGCTCCAGTGCTTAATGGTTTGAGCTCCTCTTTCTTGACTGGTGGCAACAAAAGTCAGGCCTTGTTGGGTGCTCCTGTTGCCGCCAGAGTTGGTGCTGTTCCCACTCCCAAGAGGTTCATTGTGGTGGCTGCTGCTCCCAAGAAATCTTGGCTTCCTGCTGTAAAAGGTGGTGGCAATTTGGTTGACCCTGAGTGGCTTGATGGCTCGTAAGTTCACTCAATATCTCGGATCCTCGACCCCCATCCCCTAGAGACAGATCTGTGATTTAGAATTAATATGTTAAAAACATGTATATGTGGTTCCAGCAGATTTGTCTCTGCTCCTTTCCTCTGTTTTTCATTCCGTTGCAATGCCTTAACCTTGTATTTTGTACCTGCAGGCTCCCTGGTGACTATGGCTTTGACCCACTTGGTCTTGGGAAGGACCCTGCATTCTTGAAATGGTACAGAGAAGCTGAGCTCATTCATGGCAGATGGGCAATGGCTGCTGTCTTTGGTATCTTTGTTGGTCAAGCATGGAGTGGCATTCCATGGTTTGAGGCTGGTGCTGATCCTGGTGCTATTGCACCTTTCTCTTTTGGATCACTTCTTGGCACTCAGCTTCTCCTCATGGGTTGGGTTGAGAGCAAAAGGTGGGTCGACTTCTTCGACCCTGACTCCCAGTCCGTAGAATGGGCCACTCCATGGTCCAAGACTGCTGAGAACTTTGCCAACTTCACAGGTGAACAAGGTTACCCTGGTGGCAAATTCTTCGATCCTTTGGCATTTGCTGGCACAATTAACAATGGAGTTTACGTCCCTGACTCAGAGAAGCTTGAGAGATTAAAGGTTGCTGAGATCAAGCATGCTAGACTTGCTATGTTAGCCATGTTAATTTTCTATTTTGAGGCTGGGCAAGGGAAGACACCCTTGGGAGCTCTTGGTTTGTAAGGGGGGGGGGGGTTTCATATTAAACATGTCATTGTAAAGAGTCACTGGATGTAGAAAGAAGAACCAAAGGTCAGATTTGTCCCCTTGAGAAAATTCAAAATCTTCCCTTAACGAAATATTACTGTTCTGGTCCAAGTAGGACAGTATAACAATTGTAATGATACAGAGACGGAGATATGGTCGTTAAAATTCCAATTAATGCTTCAAGAATCATGACTTAACATCTGAAGAAACTCATCCAAAAATGAACATAATTTGCAGTCTCAAAGGAAAATATGATCAGAAAGTGGGACAAACCTTCACGAGCATAATTCAATCAGGAAGGGAGCATTCTCAGTGAGTTGCTGCCTTCTGGGTTATACAATGAAAAAAGCTCATACAATCAGAATAAGGATCATCTTTCCGATGCATAGAAGGACAAACGGACCCTTACTCACATATAGGAAATTTGCTTGCTATCATCCTGAATGAAACAACCCATTTCATTTAGCCTTGGCAAGAAAAAAAAACCAAAAGCTCATAGTACTACTCTTCAGATGATCTTTTGTCCAAAAAAAGTTCCGCAGTTTAAACTTAATGGGGACAGATGGGAGGGAGAAAACTGATCAAGGTGACAGAAAGTTTCCTAGTAATAGCTTATAGCTGCACAGCATTACTCACTGCCCGTAGCAATCCAGAACTCTCCCTTACAAACCACATCCCCTGCTACATATGCCATTCCTTCCATCTCTGTGATTCCAAATTGTTTTTTCAGCTTGACCAGTGTCGTTCTCGTTGCCAAAGTATCTCCAGCCATCACTGGCTTCCTGAACCAGTGTTTATTACAGCAACAGAAGCTCTCTGGAGATTCCCGCTTCAGGTTACAAGCATAAAGAATTTTATTTATCTTATTATATACCACTAGTACAAGGTGTATCTTATAATTCTTTCCAGAGGGAGTATCACTTATAGTCAACAGTTCCACTTCTTGTTCTGAAACAGTGAGATATCTTTGCATCCTAATCCACTAAATAGGGTACCCAAGCGTCACATAAAATGCTCATTCCTGTAAATTAGAAGAAACCCAAATAAGAATTTATCCCAGAGAAAAAGGAGAGCGAGAGAAATCAAAAAAACAGACAGTATCCAACATTCCAACGGATATATTTTCCTCCTTCAACAGCTGTAAGAACAATGTTTCTGACAATCTTGGAATACGGGATCAAGTAATGAAATATCTTATGCGTGAGAGTTATGCACCAACAAAAAAGCACATAAACCATATAAATTTAAAAAAGTCAATCAAATGGGAGAGAAAACTGTTATATCAGCTTAATGGTTGGGTCTATGCAGAATTGTATTCTATATATGTACTTTGACTAGGAAGATATGTGCTATTAATTTCTTTATCAAAAAACGATATTTGCTATAACCATCTTTTCTGTTGTTTCGGTGTATGATATGTTTATACTTGTCAATGTTATGTAATTGAAATATCCTTCCTTTGTTGTACCAATTCTCAAAATTTACCATGTCCACGATCGATCAAATTTGCTTTTCACATCCAACTTCCTGCTTTCTAAATTAAAATGGATGGAGGAACTCACATTGTCTGAACTGCAATATAATTGTACCCTCTAGATAGATGTTATAAGAAGTAAAAACTTTCTTTCTACCATCAACAATTATTCAGTGAACCCAAAAGAGTTGCCAATTTTCAATGTTGATCTTAAAGTAGAGATTCCATTTTTACATAACAGATAAGACATTTATGTATATATAATATCCAGTTCAATCAACACCAGTATAGCAACTCAAGAGAGAGAATAACAGAAGTCAAGGTACCTCAAGAGCTTTTCCGCTCTATGAAATTCCTACGTTAAGGGGATGCTAGTCTTCATCACTACCTATCTCTGCATCAGAAGTTCCTTCACATTCATCAGTCAATTCAATCTCTTCTTCATCAAGCACATTGTCTAGCTGCGGCAAAATGTCCACTCCTTTGCTTCGGTAAATTAACCCAGTTCTCATAACATGATGAAACTTATCCCTGTGGCGTGTCAAAGGATGTGGATTTACAAGTCTCCCACGACGGTACCCCTCTCTCAACGCCACAGTAGTTGTCTTGCACTTGAGTGAGAGGTAAAATATTCCTGGATACCTAGTAAATATTCGAGTAAATCTATCAGGAAGGTATAAATCCTTTCTCAGGCCCCTCAAGTAATTTCTCTTCGTTTTCTTGTATAGTGTCAAGCTCAAGAACTCATGTAAAACCCCAACTACTCTCTTCTCCATAAGATCACTACTAGGGTCGATTCCCCTTGAATCCTCATAAGGTGAGATGTAAGGCAGCTTCTGAAACTCTTCCATCCACGCCTTGACCTTCTTCTGTGCCCCATATCCCCTTGGGAAACTCATGGGAAATTCTAATGCAGCTTTGCCCCTTTTAAATTCCCTATAACCTGCCTGATGACTGCTATCACCATTCATCTTTTGCAACTCAGACACAGCATATTTGTCTGGCCACTGAACAAGCTTTAAGCTAGCCAACCCATCTGTTCCCTTAACTATCCTAAAATGATCTGGAAATTTCATAGTTAATTTCTTATCAAAATCATCAGGCAATCCTAAATCCCATTTCAAAGGATGCAAGGATTGCAGCGCCACCTGCAAATATCAAAGTCAAAGTTGATAAACGGCAGGGGGGCGGGAAACAGCTCCAAATAGAAGAAAAAGAGCAGTAGTGGTGCTGTAGTTTTAAATTCACAAAATGGCATTTAATCTTGATACTTAAAAAATACATGGGAATTAAGCCAATGGTCCTGTTTATTGCACCAACAGCTACCATATACCAAATCCACAATTTGTGAACACAAAGCATTTTCGAATTCATAGCAATCCACTGGCTCCTCCACATTGGATACATGATAGGTAAAATGCAGTGACAGAAGTATAATTTTAGATTCAATTGGCAATAATCCCAAGAAAAGCACAGTATTACTGCTGTTTTCATATGTGTAATAATTACTAGTACCTTTCACAAAAAAAGAAAAAGAAAAAAGGATATCCTCAAGAAAAGCCCAAATCTTTAGCAACAAGATCAAAGTTGGACACAAACACATACTTCTCTAGCAACAAGATATGGAACCGAATAATTACACACAAGTGTATAAAGAAGTACCATTCTGTTAGTTGTCATCATAAGAACTTTGGAAAGCCTTTCAACCAAATCATCCTGGGTATCTTCAAACACCTTCAATTCTTGATCATGAAGATTTTTAGCAATATGGGTAAGCTTAAAACAAGGCAAAGATTGGTACTTTGGGTGAGGAAACTCCTCAAAAAGAGTTGGGTATCTTCGAATGAACCTAAGTGTAGGAACTGTAAGCCCAAGAAGTTTTTGGGAGTCAGCAAGCGACTTAGCAGTAAGATACCCAACTGGTGAACGCACAATAGCGTCTTTTAGTAAACAAGCTGCTTTAAGATCCGTTTGAACATCGATAATATGGTCCAAACCTCTGTTTTTCACCCATTTCAAACGGACTTTTACTATGGTTCTTTGTTGCTGAAGATTATGATAATGGCGAACAATGTTTTGGGTGGCTATGGATTTTAGAGTTGAGAATAGAGATTTTTCTAACAAATTCATGTGTGGATTTGTGCTTGTGAGTAAAAAAGCATATCGTTTTGGGCTGCTAATAAAGCGATTGGAAGGGTTTTGCAGAAGGGGAAAAAAAAAGAGAGAGAACCGAGGAAAGGGGTAAATATTTTTCAAATCTCTCCTCCCAAAAAAATAATTAAAAATATTTCAAATTTTTTATTTTTTTTCTCAACCATTGCCTCGATCCTAATTAATTACTGCGATTGATTTTTATGTTAAAAATTATTTTGCCAAAAAATATTTTTAACTCTCTAACCATAAATAAAAAATATTTTCTGAAAAATACACTCACCCACCAAGCATAAAAAAATAAGTTAATTTCAAAAAATATTTTTAGATAAACATTTTCCATGAAAAATATTTTCCTCCCTGCCAAACACACCCTTAATTTCGTGAATGTTCGACTGAGAGTTGAGATTTGTAGAGGAGAATGGCGTGCAGGTGGAGTAACACACTGGAAGAACTGAACAAATTGGACATATTTTTCATGTAACATGAACATTTATTTAACTTGAGTTGGCCTAAGACATTTATTTAACTTGAGTTGGCCTAAGTTGATTATGTTTTGCAAGTCAATAGAGGTTCTATGCATTGATGGTGTAATATCAAATTAATACTATAACCTAATAAAATTGACAAAATAAACTTAATATGATTAAGTATCTTCAAGATTGTATATTAGAATAGAAGAATTAGTCAATAGCAAAGCGTTCTCTCACTTTCTTATAGGATGGTCTTTCTCTACTATTTGTGAAAAGTAACAACACTACTCTCGAACTTTCTTGATCTCCGATTTTATATTTCACCTATATCTTTGTGCATCAATTATGGCATTGTTTTGATCTGTTACTATTTTTCTCTTGTTTCTTGTGTAACACTTTTCCTTTCACATTAATATGTCGTTATGATTGCCCTCATATCTTCACCCCTTTTCAAATTGTTTGCAATTATCTCTATCTCTGCGAGATAGAAAAGTAGAGTTTGCATATATTTTATCTTTTCCAAATCTCACTTTGATAATTGTTCATAAATTTCAAATGTTAAAATGTCATTGTTTTTCTTATTTTCAGTAGGAAGTCATTTTCTTGATCTCCTAGAAAATATTTTAACCATGTAAATATAAAATACTTGGAATAAATATTTTCTAAAAACTTAGGGAACCCAATATCTGAAGCATTTGAGAGGGCCATTACAGACCCCATGTAGAGGTGTCCACGTGAACGGTTACAGCTCCAACATCTCATTGGTCCAAAATCTATCCACTAGATTTCATTTATCCTACTTGGTTCCTTACCATTTGCCCTTTTTGATCTCCATGATCATATATAACCAGGAATCTCTCTTCAATATTTAAAAAGTAGAAACTTTGCATTGCAGCTTACCACTATCCAAAATAAACATGACCACGACATCTGCTACAGTACTGAATGGCTTGAGCTCCTCTTTCTTGACTGGTGGCAAGAAAACTCAGGCCTTGTTAGGTGCTCCTGTTGCTGCTAGAGTTGGAATTCCAAAGAGGCTCATTGTGGCAGCAGCTGCTGCTGCTCCCAAGAAATCTTGGATTCCTGCTGTAAAAGGTGGTGGCAATTTGGTTGACCCCGAGTGGCTCGATGGCTCGTAAGTTTACTTTGTTTACCTCAACTTGTAGAGCCCCCTCCTCCTGTTTCATTCTGTTGCAAAGGCTTAATCTTGTATTTCTACCTGCAGGCTCCCTGGTGACTATGGTTTTGACCCACTTGGTCTTGGGAAGGACCCTGCATTCTTGAAATGGTACAGAGAAGCTGAGCTCATTCATGGCAGATGGGCAATGGCTGCTGTCTTGGGTATCTTTGTTGGTCAAGCATGGAGTGGCATTCCATGGTTTGAGGCTGGTGCTGATCCTGGTGCTATTGCACCTTTCTCTTTTGGATCACTTCTTGGCACTCAGCTTCTCCTCATGGGTTGGGTTGAGAGCAAAAGGTGGGTCGACTTCTTCGACCCTGACTCTCAGTCCATAGAATGGGCCACTCCATGGTCCAAGACTGCTGAGAACTTTGCCAACTTCACAGGTGAACAAGGTTACCCTGGTGGCAAATTCTTCGATCCTTTGGCTTTCGCTGGTACACTTAACAATGGAGTTTACGTCCCCGACACAGAGAAGCTTGAGAGACTAAAGGTTGCTGAGATCAAGCATGCTAGACTTGCTATGTTAGCCATGTTAATTTTCTATTTTGAGGCTGGACAAGGGAAGACACCCCTTGGAGCTCTTGGTTTGTAAGGGATTTCATATTAAACATTTTGCCATAAACGAGTCGTTGAACGTAGAAAGAAGAAACCAAGCTTGGATTTGTCACTTCAAGCTTTTCCCACTTGAGACAGCTAATCTCTTACAAATTATGTATGCTTTGGCCCAAATGGGACAGTATATAAATTGCAACAGTGCAGAGGCAGCAATATGGTAGTGGAAGTTCCAATTAAATGAAGAACCTAGTTCAAGAATGAGTATAATTTGCAGTCACAAATGTAAATTGATTAAAATGAAGTGCAAACCTTCACCGACTAATAATTCAACCAGGACGGCAGAATTGTCGGTTATTTGCTGCCTCCTGGATTATAAGATCACCAAAATCATACAACCAAAACCAGGATTGTCATAAGAATGCACTCAAGGACAAAGGGACCTTGTCACAGACACAGGAATTCACATTCATCCTGTTTATCCTTGGCAAGGAAAGAAACCAAATGCTCATAGACTCCAACTATTCTTCAGATACAGAAATTTAGGGATTCCCTAGTTTAACATTAATGGGGCAGCAGGATGGAGAAAAAACTGATCTAGATGCTAGAAAGTTTCCTAGTAGTAGCTTTCACAGCATTATTCACTGCCTGTAGCCATCAAGAATTCACCCTCGCAGACTACATCCCCTCCTACATATGCCTTACCTTCCATCTTTGCTATTCCAAATCGTTTTTGTAGCTTGATCAGTGTCATTCTCATTACCAAGGTATCTCCAGCCACCACTGGCTTTCTGAACCTTACTTTGTCTATTCCAGCAAAGAAGAAGTTCTGTTTGGAGCCCCCAACTTCAGGTTGTAGCATGACCACGCCACCAACTTGGGCCATTGCCTGGATTGACAGAAATAGACACCGAGAGTTTGATAAAACTAAAATCTTATATAGAAACAAAGGTAAAATAACCAAAGAAGTACAAATTTGGACAACTTCATCTAAATAAGTTAAAGAGAAGAAGAAAATAAGTGATGAGCTTTGCATCTCGTTGCACGATTCTGCAATAAAACTCGACCTACCTACATATACCATTAACTTTCCTTTTTGTCTTAAATTGTTATAACAGTTTTTCATGTTCAACTGAATTCTGAACTCCCTTTTTAAAAAGAAAAATTGCCTTGTAGTTTGGCCTGTATTTGGTATATATACACAAATCCTGATACTCTAATACTCTAGAATCTGGGATAAACTTATATGTTAGGAACAAAACTGAAAAGGCTGGATATTTGGACTTCCTCACTGTCATACAGAATAGGTGCATTGAAGACCTGGGGAATTTGTAAACTATATCCACATTACCCGTGTTATCTTTTATTTGATTGTTAAAATTAGTGTAATCTTCCATGCTTGGATAGCATTATGTCCATGAATCTCCATCCAGGAAGGATAACATATAACAATAACTCATGAAGGAAATAGGTATCAAATATTTCAATACAACAACTAGTTTCTCTCAATAATCGCAGATATTTCACAAAAGGAAGAATAGGAAAGTATGCTTAAGACGAGGAATTCCAAAAGGTTCAAATGCGCAATATCACAAACCACATGAGCAAATAATTCTTTTGATAACACATGAACCATACAAGAACATATATATGCCAAACGGAAGTCTGAGTCATCACTTGAGAAGTGCTGACCAGGACTCTTCTATGAAAAATGAATTGGTATTGTTCTCAATCACCTTGGACTTCATTGAGTTTCTCTTATAATGTACTTCCAACCACAATTGTTAAACAAAAAGTCATGCACTATCATTTGTAAACTACTGCAATGTGATCTCATTATTTTTCAAGCCCAGAAGTTTCGTAGCATTGACTCTAAATTGAAACTCTTTGTCCTCTCCTGTTGTTACTGTGCAAGCAATAAGCAACAGTCCAGCAAGTTTTATCCAACTCTCTCTCAATCTCCCTCCCCCTCCTCCTCCTCCTCCCTCCCTCTCTCTCTGTGTCCTCAGCCCTACAGCCCATTTTTGTGATGCATGTCATGGGACAACAAGTGACATTGAGTTCAGCCTAAATTTAGCCCATTACTGTGATGCATGTCTTGCAAAATGAATCCTTCCTACAACTGACAACCTGGATGAGATAATCAATCAATGCACATGGCGGTTTATGCACTCTGTAAAAGATATCGCAAGTACTGCATTTTTAAATGTGAGACAAAGATTGGTGTGCTACACTAATATATTATCTAATACTGAACTGCGGTTTGAGTACAACAGTTTTTAATAGTGCATAACCATCTTCCAAAAGGTTAGAGTGGGTATGGAAAAAAAAAAGATGGTGGCTTTGTTTCTAACCAGAAGACTCAAACATTTGCAGAGCTAGCTCTGAATGTTCACAATCGAAGAAGAGAAAAGAAAGGGAAATGAGCAAAAGGTTAAGTTGAAGAACATAATGTGAATTTTTCTTCCCAATTAGTACATAGTATGTGATGTTTTAAAAGCTTCCCTTAAAAATTTACTATAGTAAATTTCATCAAATATCCACTATAGTAAAGAGCATTTCACTGGTGTTCCAATTTCACAAAAACTCCGATGGATGATTTGGTTAAAGTGAAAAATTCAGTAAGAGATTCATTAATTATAAGAAAAAAGTTCACTCAGCAGAGCATAAATTCCTATTTGTTTTCACTTTTCTTTTAAATTGAGAATTAAATTCAGTTATCTTCTGGCTCTCATAGTTTTACTTGGACAAGAGAACCAAGGTGGGGAAAAAAGTTAACTACATCAGGTAGAAGAGAATTCTAAAATGATAAAAGATCTTTAGGTAGATACCTAAGAGATCATAGAAAAAATCCAATTTAATAAATATGTCAAAAACTCTTAAATCCAATTCAAACAGTTAGCCCAATTTTCTGAATAGATTTACTATTTTCTTTAACTGTGGAATTCTCAGTAATCGGTTGTTGAAGAAATCTCCAAAAAGGGTCAATTATCTCGTGTACTTTCATAACTCATTAGAAGCACTCTTCCAAGAAATATTGAAAACCAAGCCACAAAAAGCGTAACTCTTGAAAGTAAGGATTTCCCTTCTGCTTAATAACAACAGCATGAACCAACATGCTATATGGAAAAGTTCAGAACAATCATCACTAAAATGAGCATTGACATGAACATCTGAAATAGGTGTCTAGCTGATAAGAAACTAAAATCATCCAATTTCATAGTTTTGATAAGAGAATCTATCTATACCACATTCAATAAGAAACCAAAAAGATAGAACCTTTAACTAATGCAAATGAAAACTCAGCGTCTCATAGAAACAACACACAAGTCATAAGCATACCTCAATCATGAGGACACCAGGCATGATTGGCCTCTCAGGGAAATGACCAGGAAAGAAATTGTCATTGATGGTCACATTCTTGATGGCCACTGCTGACACTCCCGGATTATATTCAATCACACGATCCACTAGAAGAAACGGAAAACTGAATACAATGCAGCTCTCATCAGTAAAGTAATCCCATCAAATTACTGGAACAAATCAATCAACTATGCCTCAAACCTAAACTAGTTGCTGTCTCAGACATGTAAGTCCTAGAAATCCACCCGACCCCATTCGCGTCCATTTCATACCAATACTAAACAATGTGTCGTACTAAGATAAACATTTTAAAAAAAGAACAGATAACAAAATGCATACCGGTGGGGCAAAATCTCGCGAATCTGATTGATATCCATCACAGTGGGAAATGCAGGGTACCCTATAAACAAATCAAGATTCCAAACATTAGAAGCAGTTAAAGCAAGAAAAAAACAATCAAATAAATGAACTAAGTGCATACTCAATTCAATTGGGGTTTCGATTTTGGACTCATTTTCTGGAGTAGCACAGTTGGTGATGAGAGTACTGCGGGTCTTCTTGAAATGGGTCGACAGCGAATGAGATCTTGAGGCAACAAGAGATTGTTTGAGCATGGAGGTGGGCAATGGAAAAGAGGCATTCTCAAATCTTTGAGAATTGGTAGTGGAGAAGATAGATTGAGATAGAGCCATAGAAGCCATTATAGAAAAAGGGGTCTTTGGAGAAGAATTGGGGTCGACAGAAAAGAAGTGGGTTTTAGGCTTAAAGGTGGAATAGATTTGAAGGACAAGAATGGAGTGGAGACGGAGCTAACAACGTTACTGACGTTGGAAGAACCGACCAAGTTTGACAACCTTATTGGTGTGACCAATCTACACAAGGAACAACCCTGGAGTTGTTTGCGTGACCAACATGAGTTGGCTGGTTGGACTTTGTTTTGGGCTTTTCGAATTGGTTTATTTTAAGTGGTTTTAAAAATTTTAAATAGTTTTATAGCTATGAGTACTTGTTTTAAGTCTAAATAATAAAAATAAATAAATAAAATTATATTTTTTTGTTTCAATTTTATTTGTTCATTATATCAAAAATAGATATTAAATAATATTGGTTCGCTTTATGAAATCAGGAGATAAGTTTCTATTTTTTTTATTATTAATTATAGTCATTTTTTTATTATATTTTTTAATTTATTGTATTTATTATATTTAAATAATGATTTGATAAAATTATTCTTATTACTTACGGCTTGTTGATAGTTATCAAGTCAGGAAGAAATTTTTAATTTATAATTTTTGACTTAATAGTCATAAAACAAAAGTCAATCCAAACAGTTTTCTTTTTTTTGGAGAGTGTAAATCATCTAGGAAATGTCACCTCCAAAAATAGGTATTCACTTTGTCCTAATTTAATTGGCATATTGTTTAAGAAAAAAAACTTTTGAAATTGTGACTCAAAATAATTCTTAGATATTTATGTGACTAATATTCATTTTATTAAGATTTAAAAAATTAAAGTTAAATTGTATCTAATTCTAGTAAGGTGCTATTTTTAATCCGTCCCGAAAAAAATATAACCTTATGACAATTAGAAACTATCTAAATTTAAAAATTTTCTTTAGCGTTTAATAAAATGAATCCTATCAACACAAATATCTAAAGATTGTTTTAAATCATAAGTTTTAAAATTCTTAAGGTTGGAATGCATCATAATCAAATAAATATTGATATCAATACATTACATAATTATTTATACAATGTTGATACACGATTATACACCATTTATATAATGTCAATACATTACATACTTATTTATATAATATCGACACACGTTTGTATACAATTTATACAATATCGATACATATTTACATACTATTTATATATTATTGATATATATTTACACATAACTTATACAATACCAATACATTACATAACTATTTATATAGCATTAACACATGTATACAGAATCAATACATGAAAAAAATACACAATTTTATATAAAGCCACAACAGAATAAGAACAAAATATTTTTTTTTTAATAAAAAACAACACGGACCAAAAAATACATGAAAAGTTTTTTTTAAAAAAAAGATTTTTTTTCTTTTTTATATAAAAAACCACAGCAAAATAATAATAAAATAATATTTTAAAAATTGCTGAAAAAAAAGGAAAAACTAAGCTTGTGTCCCTTTAAATCAAATTATTTACATTCATATACACGTTTATATTTTGTACCCTCATACTATTACAATTATGTCCCCCCCTAATATTAAAATTCGTGTGCTGACGTCAACACTGCTTGTATGATATATCAATAAGATATACACATACCAACAAGGAATCACAGATGATTAAGCTCAATCTTATATGATACCGATATGGTATAAATATATCTCTATGATACCGTTATGGTATATATATACTGCCAGAGTATATTTCATAGTATTTATGTCGATGTCAGCATGATGTCATCACGCAAAATAAAAAGGGATAAGTGGGTAGAAAGGTAAATAATTTGGGTAATGTGTCCATTAATGGTAAATAGTTTAAATTGGGTCTATTAATGATAAATTATTTTAACTTATATCTATTTTGTATACTTTTTTCAAAAAAAAAAAACTTTAAAAGGGTAAAATTCGACCTTGGACTAATTTGAAAAAAAAAGGCATAATAGCCTTGAGCTGATTTGAGCTATCTTGAGCCCATGACTTTTACAGGCTATTTTTTGTAATTGAAGAACATGAACTATTTTTTTATAAACTTTTTAATTTTTTTGTATATATATATAAATTTCCCCATATATTTTACTATAAATTATTCAAATTAAACAGTGGGCACATAACAATTTTGGCCCAACTTTCCAGTTCCGTCGAAAATCACTCTCTGGAAAGTGGTGTTGGTAATATTGCGAAAAGGTCCAGTTGTAATTATAAAAAGTAAAATTGCACATTTTGCCCTTTAAATGAATTTATTTTTAATTTTTGCCTTCTATTAACAGTTGAACTTATGCTTAGCGAATATATGTTCTTCAAAAATTATATGCGGATATAATTTTTAAAATATTATGATATAAAAATATGAATTTATATTATAAAAAAATTTATTTATTACAAGGTGCATGAATTAAAGATCAACACTAAGTTAGGGGAAAAGTGAAAATGACACATGGTATTGCAAAACAAGTCGTTTATAATAAATAAATAAATAAATAAGTTAATTGACAATTTGATAAATTATATTTTTATGAGTTAATTTTATCATCTTTAATTAACATTAGTGTTAATTTTATGGAATATTAAGTTTGCACCCTAATATTTAACACATAGTACCTAATTTTTCAAAGTATGACTTTTTCTCCCGCATTTCTTCAACATAATTAACACTATCATGTCCCCTATACAATATAAATATAATTTAACTAATAATCCCAAAATCGACAATTTGTGCACTTAGTATCTACTCCTCTCTCTATTTTTATTTATCCCTCGTATTATTTTGCAATATTCAATAATACATGTTCACTTTATGAAATCAAGAGATAATTTTATATTTAATTTCTAATTTATTCTTATCATTAATTATAATCATTTTCCTATTATATTTTTCAAGATATTATATTTATTATATTTAAAGAGTAATTTAATAAAATTACTTTATTATTTATTATTTATCAATTACTATGTCAAATCAATAAAAAAACAAGTAAAAATAGACGGAGGGAGTAACTTCATCTCTTCGAGTCCGCTAAAATTAGGGGCAAATTCCATCTACCATTCCAATTATTGGAGCAAGTAAAGTAAGATTTGGTTATTCCAACCCAATATTTAATTGCATTAAATCTTTAAGTCATAAATATACTACTCCCATTAGATTTATAGTATACTTTTGTAGTACAATTTCCACGTTGCTCTATCTGTCTTCTAGCTTTTGTTTGATTTTTTAGTTTAAAAGTTGTCACTCTGAGCTCAAGTCAAAGTCACTTTAATTTTAGGATTAATTTTTATAAATTTATAGGATGAAATTACAACGATGAAACAGTACAAAAACAATACTGTCACGTAACGGATCTAAAATTAAGTTTTAAATTGAATATATTTATCTAAGTTGAAGGTCGCATATTAAGGTAAACAATTAGAAGGCTTGTATGGATAGGATGATGTCGGACCTCGAGTTATAATAATTAGTAGGTCAGTTGTCGTGTTGTTATGTATTGTGTTGTTATTATCCATCATTTATTTTGTTACTTTTATTGTCTCTATATATTTACATTTGTTGTTTATTCTACTCGTTTCATATATAATATTTTCTGTTTTTTGGGGGTGATTCTTTTGAGATGAGGATCTTTCAGAAACAATCTATCTATCTCTATGAGATGGTGATAAAGTCTGCGTACATTTTTCTCTCCCCAAACCTCACTTGTGGGATTTTCACTGGGTATGTTGTTGTTATCTAAGTATACTTTTTCGCCAAAGTAATCTATTGTACACTTAATACAAGTCTTTTCTTCATGATTTATATAGGGTAAATTACGTAACTAGACAAACATATGATATATATTTACATTATACCACTATAGTTTGAAAAAAAATTATAATTTATAGCTATAGTTAGGATTTTGTCGTTATTTTCTCTCTCCTCTCTTCGTCTCTCTGGCCTTTCTCCTCTCGTTCTGCAATCTCTTGTAAGATATACAAATACATATGTATACCAACTGCATATATACAATTGTTTGACAAATATATATATACACACACACACAATTCGTCTCTCCACTCCCTGCCCTCTGTCGCTCACCTATCTCCTCCCTCTCTCAATCTCACTTGTCTCTCTCCTCCCTCTTCCAATCTCGTTTACCAGATATACAAATACATATGTATATTAGTTACACATATATAATTATTGGTAGATATGTACAATTTGACAAATATACATATACAATTGGCTTCTTTCCACTCTCTGCCCTTGTCTCTCTCCTCCC
Source organism: Solanum virginianum (assembly GCA_000787875.1). Lineage (NCBI taxonomy): Eukaryota > Viridiplantae > Streptophyta > Magnoliopsida > Solanales > Solanaceae > Solanum > Solanum virginianum. The sequence goes on along the minus strand of DF357438.1, from coordinate 279,801 downwards.
TCTCTCTATCTTGCTTGCCTTTCTCCTATAATATGTAGCTACAATTCGTAATTGTAGCAAATTATAACTATTTCTGCATTACTATGTTTCATTTTTCAAGTATTTGTCTTTTTGAAAAATTCATATAAAACACAATTTCTAGTTCTTTGAATGTTTATTTTGATATTTGAATGTATAGGCCAACCAACCTATTTTGTTTTTGCATGAGAAATATTGAACAAGGAATGTCATCGTGTCTAGGTCGAAATTAAAGATATTTCATACATATATAGTTGAATTTTCTTTTATCTACTTGCTACTCATAAAGTCAGACGTAGTCACTTAATTATCCAATTGTATGCTGGCAATTTTGTAACTAAGCTCCCAAGTCAAATTAATTTCTTCAATGGTGGCTATTAATCATGATTCATTAGATAGACAATCAATCAATAGTACTAATTAATATGCCTACTGATTGAACAACTTTCTCTCAAGTCATTTGTTTTATTATCTATATATTGACTGCCAGAATATTAAAATTGAGTAATTAAATTTACCAGCTAGGATTCCCTTTAATTAAATTGTAAACGTTGTGTTGCAAAGAGATTCAAATGCATGACCTCTTTGTTAATTCCTTTCGCATTGGAAAATTTTGATTAAAATGAATTAACATCCTCCATTGTGCATAAATATAATGTTCCAATCTAGAGTCTTTTAGAGTTTCTAGTTAAAATTGTCTCTTCTTTACGAGGGTATGTCTATTTTGTTTCTTCAAATATAACACTAAAGTTATTTGGATATCGCATAAATTTGTTAAAGTGAAATATCTATACCTACTAATTGTGGACTTAATTCAACGATGATTACAAAAAAAAAAAAAGCAAAAAATTTGATCAATCAACCTCATTTTAACAAAAATAAAACTGATGTAGCCAACAAAATAAAATACCAATAGAGCTCTATTATTTAATTATTTTTCAAAAATATTATTAGAATAATTGATGGAGCTTGGTGAGTTTTATTTTAGAATAAAACTAGAATTTAGAGAAACTTGCCGACCTCACTCGATTTTCGGTCAAAACACCAATCAAACAATTTAAATGAACAACTGAAGAATGATTTAGTTGAGTCAATTTATTTTTCGTGCAAAGGAAACAACCAAAGGTCAATTGATTTTATTTTTAAAAAGCTACGATCAAATATGTTCAAGTTTATATTTGAAGGACTAGAATACATCTACTTTCATAAAAAAAAAATAACTTTGGCGAGAAATTATACTTTTAATATGAATTTTTTTATTTTCTATTTTTTTTATGTTTGATTGATCAAAATTTTATCATTAATATTTTTCTGAAAAAATAAGTTTCTCAATATCAAAAAGTATATAAAAAAAATAAAATTCAAACAGTTCACCGCCACTCCAGAAATCAAACACTTTAGCCCCTACTCGGCTCAACAGTCATCCAAATCTTCAATTTTTAATTTTTTAAATTTAAGTTTATTTTAATTTTTGGCTTGTGTTCATAGCTTTGAAGTCGTGGATAATATGGATAACTCTTTTTTTTTTAAAAAAATTTATATATATAGTATTGAATACTGATTTACCTTCTTATAGAATATTTATGAAAAATAATATAATTAGGTAAACATATGATATGTATTTATGTTATACAATTATAGTTTGAAAAAATTATAATTTATAGCCATAATTAGAGTTTTATTGCTATAGTTAGAATTTTGTTGTTATTTCCTCTCCTCTCGCTTTACAATTTCTTGCGGGAGATATAATTACATATGTATATCAACTACATATATACAATTATATATTTTGACAGATATACATAGTCAATTCAACAGATATACATATACGATTCGTTTCTTTTCACTCTCTGCCTCCTCTCACTCGCCTTTTTCCTCCCTCTCTTGATCTCGCTCACCTCTATCCTCCCTCTCGCAATCTCGCTTGCCAAATATACAAATACATATGTATATTAGTTACACATATGTAATTATTTGACAGATATACACATATATACATATACAATTCACCTCTCTCCTCTCTCTCGATCTCGCTCACCTCTCTCTCCTCCCCTCTGAGTCAGATAGCCAAGATTATGCCTTGTAATTATGTAAACTATAACTATTTGATTATATTAAGTTTCAAGCTCTGACTATTTATTAAAATTCCTTAGCTAAAATAATTAACCTTTATCGTGTTAAATATAAACAAATTTAATATTTTATTAATTTTTATTTAAATTATTTTTAATTTATTCATATTCGTTACGATTCAATTTTTGCCCACTCTTATTGGCTCCCCTAGTTCCACCACGTACTTATGTAGCTAGTGTAACACTTATTCATTGGGAAGACAAAGCCTTGTTGAATGTGTCTCACTCAACCTGATCAGGTCAACGTTGACTTCGTTATATAGTGGCCAACTCTTTTTCTTTTTAATCATTTCATGAAATTCATCCAAATGGGCTAACTATATTTCTCAAGTAGAACGCGTTATTCACCTAACTCACGCTATTCATGATGATGACATATGTACGTCTACTATTATATAGACGATTTTTCAGTTATTCATTTATTCAGTCTTTGTGTCTTAATTTATCTATTTTTTTTATCTCTTTTTATGTGATACTTTTTTATTTAACACGATATTTTAATGATTTAAAATTATTCTTAGATATTTTTGTGACTGAGAATTATTTCATTAAGATAAAAAAGAAATTTTAAAGTTTTCAATTAGAATTAAGGTGACATTTTCTTTTGGAACGGACCAAAAAGAATTTTTTTTTACATAAAATAGGACAGATGGAGTATATCTTATTGAAATAATTGTAGCTATACAAGTACAAGATTTGGTCTAAACTACAAATTTAAAAGTTTTTCTTAAAAAATATTATATCAAATTAAATGGTATCATATAAATTAGGACACATAATTATTTATTCCTTTTCGGATTTTACGAATCTTCTATGTAGAGTACATTTCAACCAGTGGTGGTACAATTTTACCGAATTTAATTGGAGAAATTAATAAAGGTTTTCTATGTTCAACATACTACTGTTATTAGCTTAATAGGTTTGATTTTTAAGGTTATAAATATTGAATTTATTGTATTTTTGAAAGTGTAGGTTTCATAGATTTAACATTTATTGAAATTATAGAGCTTAATAGGTTTGATTTTAAAGGTTATAAGTATTGAATTTATTGTAATTTTGAAAGTATGAGTTCATAGATCTAATATTTATTAAAATTATAGTCGACTTTTACGTATATATATTGTACAATAAAAAATATTAAATTCGAATAAATTCCATCGGCCATTAACATTGTAGTGCGATGTAAATGCCTTCTTAGAATGGTTCCATACAACTTGTTTGTATATTTATAGTTTTTGTTAGGTATTTCTATAAAGGAAATTAATGCCTCTTGCTTACTTTTTTTTTTCTTGGCTGCGAAAGTTAAGTTGTCTAATTAGCATTCCCTCTGTCCTGTAATATATGGACATCTTTTATATAAATATTTATCTCATATTTATTATATAAGCATTTAGTAAATTATGATAGAATTAATTATTTTTCTCATTTTATTTTATAGTAAACTATTTCGATATTTTATGTATATTTTTTCTAATTTAATACATATTGATATAAATAAAAGGTAAAATGATAAAATTAGTTAGTGTATTAACGAAAGGTAAAACAAAAAGTGGGCATATAACATAGCTACGTTGATACTATTGTTTTCTTATTTTTTTTAATTCATCTAATATTAGATTAATATATAGGTGTGGCTGATGAATAACAAATAAACGTAGAGGAATTCAATCTTTATTCCAGCCCCAACCTTGGATGACGTTAAGATATTGAAGTTACTTTCTTCAATTTAAACTGCACTTCTCCGTTAATATATTTATTAAACTAACAAGGTGGTAATCATGAATTTAATCCAAATCATAGACATAAGAATCCTATAGTACGTAGAGCATACCATTCTTCGCAGACAAGACAAAACAAACAACTACACCAATTTTGTAATTATACTATTATATCACTCAAATTTCAATCGATAATTATTTATTATTACGTCTATGACGGACCTACACTTGCCCACAGTAAAATAGTGTCGGTTAACATTCCTTCTTTAAATAATTAGGTATAAATTGATAAGAAAAAATAATTTGTAAGCTTATACTATTTAATATTCCTTCGTTGAAAAATTAGGTATACATTGGTGAGAGAAATAATTTATAAGTTTATACATTTATAAGATATGTTGAGTTTTCTTTATTTTTTTGTATATTTATTTTTTTGACAATTTAATTTCTTTAAATAAAATTTTGGCTCCATTACTCAATTGCTATTTATAATTCAAAAAATTGGTTTGACTTTTGAAAATTTGCTAATGCTCTTTCTGAATTAAATTTGTTGATTACTTTTTATTTACGTAATGCCTAAGAAATCATAAATAAAAAGATTAATTCTACTAATTTATGCTTTATTAATTTATGAACATCTAGATAATTTATGAAAAGATATGCTCAATAGCTTAGGGCATATTAATAGATATCATTAGAATAAATATAAAGTAATTAACGAACTCTTGAAAAATAAAATTCTAGAACTTCTAAATTATTTTAAGGCTTTCAAAGAATATTGATGGTAGAGGCAAAATGAAAAAAAAATTATTTTATTTTATTTTATTTTAATTTAATAAGTGAATACATGATTTAAAACACATATTTTTAGTAAGATGATCAACTAATAATATGCATAGAGAAAATAGTTTAATTGGACAAATTGATAAAGTTTACATATTTTGAAAAATGATTTATAGAATTTTTTTAATAATAACAATTTATGTTTGAATAATCAAATTAAAATAATACTTTTATAAGATTAGAGTTGCAATTTATGCTTATCCAAGGTCCCATCAACATCGACATTATCCATTCCCAATTATTACTGTGGGTCGTCCTCTTCTTTTCTGTTTTCGAATTCTTGACAAAATTTGAATAGATTCTGATATTTCTTTCTATGCAAGTGACGTTAGGTAATTATGTGTCTATGGCACTAAAGTCAAGTTGTTAGATTGACACCTTAATTATGACAAATGTCTTGTGCTCCATCAGTTGTAGTAAAATTTTAGTCTTTTTATTTTATTAAGTGATGTTAATTTTTTTTTTACAAAAATTAATCTTATTTTATAAAATTTATTTTTTTTATCTAATCAAGAATTACTAATTATTTTAATAAAAAAGAATTAGTAAAAATATTATTATTTTTTAAAAATCAAATAAATCATATTGTAAAGAGTTAATTATTATTATTATTATTTTCAATTTACAGAAATTCCTTTAAAAATAGGATAATCCTGATATATTAATGTAGTAATTCAGATATATTAATTCAGTTTTGAATACGAAAATTAAAATTTTTAAGTATATTTAAAGCATGATACATTAAATATAGAAAAGAATTGAATTACTAAGAAAGAATTTTTAAAATTTTTGAAAATAATAAAAACTATGATAAATCAAAGAAACTTATTTAAAACGGAATAATTATTTTATAGGCCCACCCGTTAGCTTCTCAATTGACATATATGCTTTAATTGGCGTGTTCTGGTGGTTTCAAGAAAAGGTTGAATATAAAGTGGTGAAAGAGAATATCTATTACTAGGTGTGTATATATATTTTTGCCTATTTCTAATTGGGTGTAGACTTATAAGATGATATATTAGCCTAAGGAAATATACAGGAGGAATAATAAATAAATTCAATGATAATAAGTGTTTTACCTAAAGATCAAACGTTTTAACATGAGATGAAGGACCAATATTTTCAAATGTATTTTTTTTATCAAATTAATATGAAAAAATTATAATTTATATATTTTTTCATATAGTTAATATATAAATAAAAAAATTTAAATATATTAAAGTAATTTAATTCAATTTATCTTTAAAAATTAAGACTCTTATTATTTAAAATATGATAAATAAAGGTGAATATCTCTTTTGTCTCGGCAAACGGTCTCCGGTTTATAGGAGTAACTAACAACGCATTGCACATCTACCTCTATTTTCATTAATTTAAAATGTGTGATTATAAAATTTAGAGAATCAAAATCAATCTTTTTTTTTTTTTCCATGTATAGTCAGTGCCTTACATGATACATGCATACTACTACAAAGTAAAGTGGATTGGTCAATTTATTAGTACTATGAAATGTTATTTGCACAATTTTTCTTACAATATATGTCAGTCACTTCTCTATTTGCTTTGTAGTTTATTCTTTTTTATTCAATACCACTAACAAACAATTAGTTAATCCAATCTCCCAATCTGCAATTAATATTACCGATACCAACATCTACTGACAAGATGTTTTTTCCAATACATGAAACCGAAAGTAAGTGTGAAATCCACCAATTATTCTTTCATAAATTAAAGATGCCAGTGCTCCTTTCGGATGACCTCATATTTCTAGTAAAAAAGTATATAATCCTACCTTTTCTTTAGTCAACTTTTCACATTACTAACTTATTAATTATGATACCCATATACCCCTACAAAATCCACAATTTTATACATACAAATGTACATGCAAATCTCATAATTAGTTACAAACTTGACTTCGAAGAAACGAGACAGAATCAAGGCTGCTACTCCGACTGTCTCAATTCATATAATAACTCATTTTCTTTTAAGTCGATATAAAAAAAAATTAAGCATTTCTATATTTAATAATAATTTTATTTTAAAATGTGTTTTTATTCCTATCATACGAACATATATGATTTATTTTTAATCACAAATTTTAATTTTTTAAAAAAAATTATGAATTAAGTACTAATCTATATCACATAGATTGGAATGGAAAGCGCTGCTTAGTTGCATGCCAACTCATGGCCACAAAACAACGTTGAATTTTTGATCCCACTCACCTCACTAAAAAAAAGAACAATTAAAAACTCCACTAATAAAGAAGATCGAAAAAATCAAACGCGTATAGGTCATTTTCAAGTATAGTTAGCCACCTTTGCTTACTCGTGGGTCTCTTACTCCCATGCATATCCTTTATTTACTTGCACCTATAAATATGTCCAGGTTTCTTATACAATTTCAATCATTAAGCAACGTTAAATAAATAACATAAGAGAGTAAAATTTTGTTCATAGTACGTACATCATCTATGGAGTACCATTATTACAATTCACTTACCAAAATGGTTACGATTGTTTTTATTCTGGTTCTAGTAATTGATGTGACTATGGTATTAGGCCAAGGGACTCGTGTTGGATTTTATTCCAGTACGTGTCCAAGAGCCGAATCCATCGTTCAATCAACGGTGAGATCTCATTTTCAGTCTGATCCAACAGTGGCACCAGGATTGCTCAGAATGCACTTCCATGATTGTTTCGTCCGAGGTTGTGATGGTTCCATCCTCATTGCTGGTGCAGGCACTGAGAGAACAGCTCCTCCGAATTCCTTGTTGAGAGGATACGAGGTTATTGACGATGCTAAGAAGCAAATTGAAGTTGTTTGTCCCGGAGTTGTTTCATGTGCTGACATTCTTGCTCTTGCTGCACGTGATTCTGTTCTCGTGGTAACTATACATATATATATTTCACAAAGAAAATTATATGAATAACGCATGAAAGAACATAGTTTTGATTATGTTTTGGTTATATATGGTCCCATGCATCGGTTATAAAGTTTAACTTATGTAAAAAGTAATGTAAATTAATTCTGACGCTATTAGATCACCTGAAAGAAAACTATACGTAATAGAAAGATTTAAGTCCTTGGTGTATAATATATTTATTTTTACTGATGCAGACTAAGGGACTGACCTGGTCTGTGCCCACGGGACGCAGAGATGGACTAGTTTCAAGAGCAGCAGACACATCTAATCTGCCAGGTTTTACTGAATCTGTTGATTCTCAAAAGCAAAAATTTGCTGCAAAGGGTCTCAACACTCAAGATCTTGTTACCCTTGTTGGTAAGTCGTGACATAACATTTACTGCATGTTATAAAGCCATTTTTTCTTAAAGAAGTAGAATATTAATATATCGTATGATTAATTTTGTGTGGTTAGGTGGGCACACAATTGGAACCTCAGCATGCCAATTCTTCAGCTACAGGCTATACAATTTCAATTCCACTGGAGGCCCTGATCCTTCAATAGATGCATCTTTTCTTCCTCAGCTTCAAGCATTATGTCCCCAAAACGGGGATGCCTCGAAGCGCGTGGCACTAGACACCGGAAGTGTGAACAATTTTGACACCTCGTATTTCTCTAACTTGAGGAATGGTCGGGGAATTCTGGAGTCAGACCAAAAATTGTGGACCGATGCTTCAACCAAGGTGTTTGTCCAAAGATATTTAGGTCTCAGGGGATTTCTTGGATTGAGATTCGGAGTCGAATTTGGAAGGTCCATGGTTAAAATGAGCAATATTGAAGTTTTGACAGGGACTAATGGTGAAATTCGTAAAGTTTGCTCTGCAATTAACTGATTCGTATATTCGTCCTATTTTATTAATACTAATTAGTTTCGTTTAGTAAGCGCAAGCTGCACAATGGAATTGTTAGTTGTATCCAATATCAATAAATAAAAATCTTATTTATTTTTGGTCTCCTGTGATGGATTTCTATGTAGAGGATGCTACGAGAGTACCTAGATAGATAAGTCAACGAATATTACGTAAAAGTCTATAGACAACTGAAATTGATCAAAGCCATGCACATTCACGTGTTGGATTTGTAGTTCAAAAGGAGGATTTGACTAAGATTAATGGGACAATTGGTAGGGTAGCTTTCCTGTAGTGGACACAAACCTTAATTAGATGGACCCAATCCAACGGCCTTTTGGTTGCAAGAGTGAGAACTTAAAACTATTTTAAAGCTGTCACGTGTGACTAAGTCTCTGATGATATTGCATGCAATTTTGCGACTAATTAGTATTAGTTTGATCTTCATATGTTAATTTATAGTCTCTTGATATGTCTTTTGGATATTTTTTATCTTATAATTACCATTTGCTTCAGTTAGGTCAGATCTATTTTCTTAACACGATATTATAGATAAAGACAAATATTATCACAATTTAAGTCCATAACACGTATTGTTCACTTTAATTCAATAGACCTAACCCTCTGTGTCTTTGGGCTAAGTCATCATTTATCCCCAAACGTGCATACCATTCTTATTGATACCAAACCATTCTCATAAACTTGCCGGCCTATCAATCCTTGTTGGGCCGCCCTTTGGTGTTTTTCGTGGTTTACTTCTTGGGATAAGGCTCCTCTTCATTTTCTTTCAGAATAAAGGGTATAGGTTCTTCTTCTATCCTATATTAATTTAATTTTTGAAATTTTTTTTATTGTTCAAAATAATTTATCTTTTCAAAGTTTAAGATGAATGTTTGAATTTTTTTTTCATATTTGTCATTTCATTTATTTAAATTTTATATTGTCTAGAAGAAAATTACTCGAAAAGCTACATGTATGATTTTATAAAAGGTAATAGTAAAAAGTATAGTTTAAATTATGTTATTAAATTATATGCATTGTCTCACAACTTAAGTTAATATGGGATGGAGAGAGTACAATTTTTCATCGTATGAGTTACTTTGTGCTCGAGTTTGGCCGCCCAATGTCTATTTTCTAAACATGATAGAAGTTCTAATTGCTGTCCCAAAATTGACTACCATTATAAGTGAGCAATCTCCTCCTCCCCATAGCTGATATACTTTTTTTGGATTTTGAGATTCGTTTTCTTGAATGGTTTATAAACGGAAGTATACCTTCAACACTAAGAACCTTAACTTTTGAACTGATAGAACATATTTGACTAACAAGATAAAAAGAGCTTGTCTTGCGAGAAATTCTTAGACAAAAAGACTACCACGAGGTTCCAGGTTCCCTAAAATCAAACCTATCACTTTGAGATTAATGTCCTCTTTTCGCTAGAAACAATATATACCTAGTATCACAAGTTAACGAATTAATTAGCTGCCTTCCTAGTATTCTCAGTTGATAACTAATAACAACCAATTTCTCGTAACAATCGTCCTTGTTTTCTTCTCTCAACAATGTAGCTGTCAACTACATCCCCTGTTTTTTTTAACCTTAATTTGTGTGCGGCTCTTTGCCTTTTGACAAACAACAATGGGTTCTTCTAGTCTCTTCAAGTACTGTGTTGTCTTGATTTTCATGATGAAATTATGTACCTTGTCCATAGCCGAAGATGGTTCTCCGATAGGCTATCATGGCACAGAAAGGGATGCTCTTTTGGCGATTCGAGCTGACTTGAACAATCCTAAATTGCTCCAAAAAAGTTGGAATAGCATTATGTGTTACATGAATAACACCCCAAATTGGTATGGTATTAGCTGTATCAACGGTCGAGTCACTGGACTTGTGCTAGAAAATCTTGGCCTTACTGGAAAACTCAAGCCAAACGCACTTGTCAATCTCACCCAATTACAAACACTTAGCTTCAAGAACAATTCCATATCAGGGAATTTGATGGACTTCTCCAAGAACCAAAATCTGAAGAACATTGATTTATCCGGTAACAGATTTGATTGGAAAATTTCACCTTCTCTTCTAACACTTAATTCATTAGAGTCGTTGCAGGTACAGAACAACAATTTGAACGGTCCAATTCCCGGTTTTAATCAGTCAACTTTGAAGGTTTTCAATGTGTCTGACAACAATCTTTCTGGTGAAATTCCACACACAACAGCTCTTCAAAAATTTGGTCCGTCCTCGTACTTTGGTAACCCTGATTTATGTGGTCCTCCTCTTTCCAACGCGACGTGTGCCATCAAGTATAATGAGTCATCTTCTCCAAGTCCAAGTGATAGTTCACATAATGAATCTTCAAAAAATTCAAAATCATCCATGTGGACTCCAATCTTGGTAGTAATTAATGTTGTGGGCATTGTTGTTCTTTTATTTCTCGCCATTTACTACTTCAAGAAAACGAAAAAGCTTAAGAAAATGCTGATGAATAAGAATACAACATTAATGGAGGTTGACAAAATTGAGAGTAGCAAACTTGAGATCACGACGACACCAACAGAAACGAGGAGCATGGAATCAAGAAGTGTGGCATCAGAAGTTGAATTGGAGAAAGGAAAATTGATATTCCTAGGAAGTGAAATAAAATTTGAATTAGATGATTTACTGAGAGCATCAGCTGAAGGTTTGGGAAAAGGAAATTTTGGAAATTGTTACAAGGCAATGTTGGTAGATGGACCTACTGTTGTGGTGAAACGTTTGAGGGATTTGAAACCTTTGACAAATGATGAATTTGTGACACAAGTAAGAGCTATTAGTGATATGAAGCATCCAAATTTGTTGCCTATTCTAGGTTATTATTATACAAGGGATGAGAAATTGCTTCTCTTGAAATTTGCACCTAACGGAAGCTTGTATAACCGCATTCATGGTACGTTACTTTGCTTTTTTTTTTTTTTTTTGTTTTTTTTTTTTTTCTGTGATATATTTTTCTTTTTAGTCTGTTCAAGATGATTTATAGTCGCTCATATATACAACTGATTTTTAGGTGGAAAAGGGACGAGAGATAGGATTCCATTTCGATGGAACTCAAGATTATCCATTGCTCGTGGTGTCGCTCGAGCATTAGAGCATCTACACCTGAAAGCCAGCTCCCCCCAATTTGCTGCCATAGCTGTCCCCCACGGCAACCTAAAATCCACCAATGTTTTACTCGACGAAAACGATGATGTTCGTGTTGCTGACTTTGGCCTCACTTCCCTTATTGCGATCCCCATCGCTACTCAACGTATGGTTTCCTACAGATCACCTGAATATCTGACTTCCAAGAAAGTGTCCAAGAAATCTGACATTTGGAGCTTTGGCTGCCTTCTCCTGGAATTGTTAACAGGTATTTTTTTTTCATGATTGAATCAAATATCTGCGTACACTACTTAATTAGTCATCTAACAATGTATATCTTTGGTGTATACAACACATAAAGTCGATCACATTGTTGTATACATTGATATATAGAGATAAAAATTCGATAGAAAATGTGTCATTTCGTCATTGTAATAAGAGACTGACACGACGCATACAAAATTTTGTCTGCGGTATTGTACCAGGTAGAATTTCTTCACATTCTGCTCCGGCGGGAGTGACCGGAGCTGATCTCTGCAGTTGGGTTTACAGGGCGGTGCGAGAAGAATGGACGGCTGAGATTTTCGACTCAGAAATAGCTGTTCAGAGAAGTGCCAACTCAGGTATGGTGAAATTGCTGCAGACTGCTATAAGGTGTTGTGATAAATCGCCGGAAAACCGACCAGAGGTGAGTGAGCTGTTGAGGGAAGTGGAAAGCATTAACGGCGCGGTACCTGAATCGGAAGATGACGACGATCTGTCCTTCTCAATGGATCAATCTATGACTGATGATTCCATACCAACTGCAACTCCATCTCGATAGTTAAGTAGTTACAAATTGGAACATTGTTCTATGTACCATGCTGAACTTGTGATCTCAATCAGTCTTTATCAAGTATATAATTAAAAATAAAAATAGAATTCTTAAGTTAAATTTTTTATTATGGAATGATGACATTCAAGAATAAAATTGTGTCAGCGGAATACTTCCTCCGTTTATTTTTACTTGTTACTATTTCACTTATCGAAGTTAAATTAAATCAACTTTGACCAACAAATCTATTTTTTCATCATATTAATATGAGACAAATTGTAATTTATAACATTTTTCGTATAGTTTCAACTATCTAAATTTTAAATATTAAATTTAATTTGAAGTTTTGTCAAGTTGACTTCAAAATGTGAAACAGTGACAAGTGAGAGTGAATGAAAAAAGTATTATTTAGGACAATGTTGATTTGTTTCATGATAGGCATTGCAACATAGATTGTTCTCATTATAGTATTACACGCTTGTTTAATATGATGAAATAATTTATGTTGAGATTATTTTTTATTATTTATTTAATTTATTGTGTTTAAAATAATATGCATTGCATAAATTCTAAAAATAAATTACAAGTTTTAGTTATCCATTATTAAAAATAAAATTTTTATGTTATCCAACTTAAATATTTTTACGTGTATATTCATGTATCTAAAATAAAATTATTATCTTATTTAGCTTAAAAATTAAACTTTCATCTTAAAGTTTGTTAAAGTAAAAGAGAATTTATTATTTATATCACTTCATTTAAATATAATCACTCTTAAATTAAAACATACACATGACCGGCTTTATTTGGTACACTTTTTCATATTTTGTATAAATAATGCTATAATCTTTTGTGTATTAAGAAGTGTATTATTAATATCATATATTGTTAAGTATTAGTAATATAATGATTTTAATGCATGCATTAGCATGATTAAAGACCCAATTACCCCTAAAACTTTTTTTATATTTTTTACATCATAAATATGGAAGATATCTTTGTAAATACAATTTTTTAATGTAATGCATGTTAGTTTCAATGTATCAAATCAAACAATTTATGAAAAAATATAATTAATGCAAACATAACTAATACAAATATTATTAATATATTCAATTTAACATTATTCTTGTACACTCTACTAAACGACCCTCGGTTATATCCACCCCTCACCTACTTACATTCAGGGATCGTTTGGTGTAAGGGATAAATGAAAATAATCTCGGGATAAAATTTTATCCCCCCTTAAACGTCCGTTTGGTTGGCTTAGAAGGGATAACTTATCCCTTCTAAGGGATGGTATAATAATCTCATGATAAATTATCATGAGATAAATTTATAAAATGACAAATGTACCCTTTCATTTATCACTTTTTATACTTTATTTTATCTATTTACATTATTTTTAATACAATATATAATAATATTCAAAACCTTCACTCCTTATTTTTATAATACTTCTTCATATTTTTTTATTAAAAAATTACACTATATAGTATAATTTTTATTGACTAATTATTATATTTTTTATATTTTGACTTTTCATAATTTTCTTTTACTTTTAACAAACTTAAAAATGCAAGTTCTATTTGTAAATTAATATTCAAACCAAACAACCCTCCTAAGTTCAAATTCTAGAGTTAAAAAAAAATTAAAACGTATAAGTTTCTTGTTGCGAAATTTCCCCATCAATTCTGGGCTTTGGCGTTGGACCCAATTTTAAACGGGTACCGATAGTTGAGAGCGGCTGAGCAACCAGTACTCGCCGCCGTGAAAATCATGTTTGCAATTAACAAACGGATGAAAAGCTCTTCCCTCAAGTTTCGGAGCTTCATTTTCAGGCATTCCGATATCAATGTCGTCTCAAGGTACAAATACTTTCGTACCTAGGGTTTTTATTTGTTGACGCTTGATCGTTTTCTTCTACACGATTTTTCTTCAGTTTTTGCTAATGTATTTAAGCTAATGAGGAACAAGAAACGGCAATCTTTCAACAAACCTGTCAACTACAGTGACAATTTCCGTTCAGCTAGAGTGTGTGCCCAGGCGGTAACATTTCGACTAATTTTGAGTTCATAGAAATTATTATATAGTTTTCTAAACTGCCCGTCAACTTGCTGGGAATTTCCTTCTTTGTCAAAATTTTAGAATAGCTGGCCTGAGTTCATAGAAATCATCATATAGTTTTCTTAACTAGAATGAATTATCAATAACCAGGACAAAAGAGACATTTAACATTTCGAATTACGGTTATTCTGCAATTTCATCTTTGGCCTGTGTTATAGGTTGTTAGGAGTTGATGACATACATACATTTTCTTTTAGTTTTTATAGGCATTTGTAAGCTATCTGCTGATTGGTTTTTATTTATGCAGGGAAGCTCCTCTTACGTTTTGTTACTCTGGACAAGGTGTTGCAAATCCACATTTGCCTAAAGCTTCTTCCTTTATGCATTTTCTTAGTCATCGGAACTCCTCAATTTCCAGAAACTATCACCAAATGAGATTAATTCATAGATTACCTCATCAAGATCCTGCAATGAACACTTCTCCATTGCCAAGTTCATTTACTTCCGGATCTCGTGAGATTGTTTTGAATTTGCTCCATGCTAGGCGGTTCTGTAGTCCACCCATAGAGCTCAATACGGAGAAAGGTGTTGTCAGATTTAAATTTGGTCAAGAAATCGGAAAAAGAGGTGGTCAGACAAAGGCAAAACGTGTCGTGAAGAAGTTTAAAATGTCTAAAAAAGCAAAATTGAATGAACTCAGATTTTATCGACTGAAAGCAAAGAAGAAAATGAGATCTCCGAATCCTGAAGTTAGGATCAGATACAAACTCGAGAAGGTCAGATCCATTAAGGGTGATGATGTCCATGTCTAAGATATGTTGAATAGAATAATTTGCCTCTATATAGTAATCTCTCCAGTTTAAATTACCAAGCATTTCAGTGGTTTCTGTTGTCAAGATTTATTCATGTGAATAAGCTTATGTCCGTGCTGCATTCCTTTTTTTTCCCGTCATCCCCTTTTTCTCTTGGTTTCTGGTTGCTTGAACAATTTAGACAGGGAGGAGGGGGAAGAGAGAGGAGAATTAATATTTTCTTTTTGGTTAAATAAAAAGGAAGAAATTGAAAATTGGTGTGCCATTTATTTTTAACATTGCTCTCTTGCTTGTTCTGACTTTTGGTTCTGATATATGGGAGAATTATTTATCCATGTATATACATCAAGTGAGTAAAGCTTTCCCGTGTTTGCAAAAACTGCCTTACTCTCTTCTGCAATACTCCAAGCTGATGAAAAAAAGAAGAGTGACGAGATCTAACTTTTTTTTGTTGGTTATTGCATGTATATTGCAGGCAAAACGAAAGGAATCTTGGTTGATTGAGAAATTGAGAAATTTTGAGGTACCTAAAGCTCTAGAAGAACCACATGATCCTGAAATTTTAACTGAAGAGGAGAAGTTTTACTTGAAGCGCACTGGTGAGAAAAAGAAAAATTATGTACCAGTTGGGAGACGAGGAGTGTTTGGAGGGGTGGTGTTGAATATGCATCTTCACTGGAAGAAACATGAGACAGTTAAGGTTGTATGCAGACCTTGCAAGCCTGGGCAGATTCATGAATATGCTGCTGAGCTGACTCGGCTAAGCAGAGGCATTGTTATTGACATTAAGCCAGACAATACCATAATATTTTATCGTGGAAAGAATTACGTTCAGCCAGATGTTATGTCTCCTCCAGATACTCTATCTAAAGATAAGGTAATGTATGCATTTTTTTTTTTGGGATATCATGCTTGAATCATCCTGTATGTGTGAATAAAAGGATTTTATATTCAATAGATGATTACCCTGTTGGCTTGTACAACTGCAGGCCTTAGAGAAGTATCGATATGGGCAATCCTTGGAGCATACAAGTCAATTTATTGAGAGAATGGAGAAAGATTTGGTAGAGTATCACGAATTTCTTGCTCAGAAGCAAAAAAAAGAAAATAGTTGAAGCTAGGGTTTTGAAGTTACAATTTATTGAGAGAATGGAGAAAGAGTTGGTAGAGTATCACGAATATCTTGCTCAGAAGCAAAAAAAAGAAAATAGTTGAAGCTAGGGTTTTGAAGTTAAATTATGAGGGTGTGCATGCAATTACAAAATGTTTCTACTTCTCCCAGCAGGTAATACAAATCATTAATTTGTCAATTACATTGAGTTGTTAGTGAAGCTTTAGTGCTGGTTGTGTCATTTGATTAATACCTAACACTTACTGTCACTGAGTGAATGGTATGATGGCCCACAGGAGTGGAGCTCAAAGAGAAAGAGAAAAAGCCATTTACCTTGGATGGAAAAATGAGGCAGAGTTAAACTTTGAACCCCTTGAAAGTTGAATGAAACGTGTCAGATCTCTCTTTTACTCTCATCTGATCGCATCTGCAAGAAAAAAAATTAGATAGCCTTGATACACCAGCACATTTCCAATCCTTAAGCCAAGCTTGGTATGAGGTTCACAATTGCTGCTTTCAGCTTACTGCAGATAAAACAGCTTGAATTTTGGATTGATTAGTGGATGTTCCCTCAAGTGGAGTCTTTTGTCTCAAAATTTGTCATCAGAATCGTTCAACAGTGTCTACATTGACTTGCAGAAGTTAAGCTGGGGAAGTTCAATGGTAACAAGGCTAGTCAGTGAAAAGCAAAGGCGGAGCTTCAGCTGTGCTCTGTGAGCGGTCCTTGGAACAAATAGTTCATGTTAACAAGCAATCGAAAAGCAAAGATGCTTTAAACTGTCAGTGTTGCAATCAGTTTGAATGCTTGCAGACATGGATCCTCTGATGGCCAGTGATGCCATCTCCCTGAACTCAGTTTTCAGGTTGACTATTCATGCAGTAATCCAAGCACTATATAATGTTAAAATAATACAACTTGGCCCCTTGACAAGGGTTTCTATCGCAGATTTATTGACTTACTACTACAACAGGCAATGGTGTGTTAGCCTTGAAACAACATGTGCTGGAGTTATTAAATCTAAGTTGGAACTACTTGTTAAGTGTGTTGTCAATATGGACACAAACAGAGCTATTTAACGGGGGAATTTCAGGCATCTCCTCTTAAAAATATGACAACAGTAAAATCAAACATTAAGAGTCCATGGGCGGGATTTAGGCACTCTCCTTTTAAATTTGAATGACTTTACATGTTGGCAAAGCCTTGTAGTCGCAGGGATAACTAAATGTAAGAATGAATATAACGGATTATTGGTTCGTTCTTTCATTTTCGCTCTTTTCAAGTCCTATTGGAAAGTTATGGTTTCGAACCTATTCCATTAAAAGCATCGGCGTATCTTGCGGAGTCTAGCTTAGTAACATATTCCATAAATTTCACGTTCAGAGTTCTGTGGAAGTGGGATGTAAAACTTTGTGCTGCAGTTCTATTTGGCGGAATAATAGAATTTACATAATTTATAAAACAGACAAGGTGTTGCTGTGGTGTAGTGGTTATCACGTCAGTCTTACACACTGAAGGTCCACAGTTCGATCCTGGGCAGTAACACTTTTTTGCATCGTAAAACTGACAACAATAGGACTTCAAATCTTGTATGAACACTTTTTTTACTTTAAAAAATTAAAATTTTCTTCGCTTTAGATTAAACTTGAAATACTGTGATGTGATTTGTTTTTCCCCTTTAAAAGAAGCAAATTAACAATCACAGTATCAGTTACTGCAACATGGCTTTCATTTATCTTCAAGCTGGTCATGTAGAGAACCTAAAACAGGTTTTCCTCAATATCTCTGTTGTGGAGAACCTGCTTGTACTTTGTTTAGACGGCATCTATAGCTAAAATTGGTTCTATTATGGAGAACATTTCCCGGGTGTAAGAATTTCCGATGAATCAAAGTTTCACCCTATCACGAGCTTCAACTTTACTAGTGCATTTCTTCAGAGTTGTGCAGTAAATTAAAGAAAAAGATGCTTTTTTTTAATCTCTCTTTTATGTGTGAGCCCAATCCGTAAAGGTAATCAAATTAGAAATAAGAAGCAAACACTTTTCATAATCTCACATTTTGCCAGGCAAATCGGTGGTCCAAAATCAGACGCAGCTAAATTCAGGCTCATCTTTTGACAATCTTTACAATCAATGTGGTAGCTCATCGGCACAAGTCAACTTGTAACACAAAATTACAATTTACTCTGTTAAAGGTAAACATTCAGCATGTGACTTCCAATCCGAGCTACAGAAAAGATCATTTCTCTTTTGAACAATACCCAAGATCCTCGTAACTCAAGGTGAAAGAGCAAAATGAGAATGAAATGCAGCAGGAATCACAGAAGTTGGTCATATTCTGCACTTGGGGAGTTGAGCCCTGGTGAATGTTAATTTACTCTAGTGAAACTTGATGCATGTCTTCCTTTTTGTTGGAAGGCTTGTACATAATAAATAACCAAACGAATCCATCAGAAGGGCCGAGGAAGGAGAGAAATGAACAAGCATCCAACACTATGCAGTAGCTACTGCATCAAGGATGACGAAGCATTAGTTTGCAGTGGTCATTAACGGAACTTCCCGAGTTCCACTTTCTTCTTTATGGCCTTTTGACTATGGTAAATACATGCATCTACTATTCCAGCAACAGTGAAGACACCTGAATGAAGGGGCAAGGATGATGCTGTAAGTAAAGATTGTAAGAAATGAACATTGCACAGCACCAATATTACTCATACAAAGTTGATTAGAAAAATGATTGTTCCCCGCTTGATTGACCAGGGCAACAGCTTAAACACTGTTAATTTGAAATGAAATAACAACAACAACATACCCAGTAGAAACCCACAAGTGGGGTCTGGGGAGGGTAGCCACTACCTCATAGACGTAGAAAATTTGAAATGAAATGAGAAGCAAAATTTCGATAAGAAATTTATTTAATACACTACTCGCAATGAAGTGTTACCAAAGCAATGCAACTCAGCCAAGCTTAATGGCAAATCAAGTATGATTTCACAACGAAGGGAAAACTGATATCTAGAGCTTGAAAGAATTCCTGATTGCATTTAGAATCCCTTGACAAGGGTTTCTATCGCAGATTTATTGACTTACTACTACAACAGGCAATGGTGTGTTAGCCTTGAAACAACATGTGCTGGAGTTATTAAATCTAAGTTGGAACTACTTGTTAAGTGTGTTGTACTCGTAGAATGGAAAGTCCAACAATCACAAGTAACATTAATACCAAAATAAGATCAGCTGAATACTATATCAGACGGTGAGTTACCTCCAATAATTGCACAAACACTGGTGAGGAAATGAAAGAACGACACATGCTCCTCTGTGAAAGTCACCTGCAACAAGAAACGAAATTGGAAGATAATTCATCCTGCTCCTATGCAAATATATTCATTTTTCAATATTCTCCTCTTTTTTCAACCAAAAAGTTAGCAATTTCCAGCTTGAAAACTAGATTGACAATAGGTCTAGTGATCACTTAAATACCAAACTTAAGACAGCAAGATTTGGACCCATAACATGCCCTACCATATATCCCTTCTAGTGCTATTTTTGGCATAGAACCATACTTCAAATATCTAGTCCTATCGGAAGTTTTCACCTTCATACTTGCATGTTCATGATAAAGAATACTGTCAAATTGGGATATCTAATTTTGATATAATACAGAAGGGAAACACCCTCCAACCCATATTTTAAATCCATCAGTTCAGCCTCTATTTATATATAATAATTAAATAACATAGAAAGAGGAATAAAGGCGAAAAATGGATGAAAGATTTCACCTTGATTGGAGAGAGATCATAAAAGAAGTAAACCCCAGTAATTGATTGGAAAAGGCCCATTTCTGAACCCTTGAAATGCTCGGTCACTGAGAACTATACATAACAAATGTCCTTCCATATTAGGATGATATCCAAAATTCCAAGAAAAAAGTGTTAGTCTCAAAATGGTTTTAAAACATACCTGATTTGAATCAATAGTACGGCCTCTAACACCTTTATATATTGTAGGGACCACCTGAAACACCAGCAGACACGTTGAGTAAGTTGTTATTTTTTCAAACATTGAAACACAGTTTGATTCTTTCCAATTAATTCCTAATTAAATTACAAGTATGGGTAGGAGATTCATATGTTGTGTCGCAGTTTTGGTTGTAATCTGTACTTTGTGGACTAATGCAACAATTGGTGTTTGTCTTCAATGTAACACGTAGCTGGCAAGACGACATTTGATTTTTTAATCAGTAAATTAAGCTTTCATTAACTGAAAAATAGACAAATTTAGCTTTTATTAACAGAAATAGCCAAGCACTGAGTTCATGCAGGACATAACAACTAAAATTGGCGGCCAAGGGGTTAAATATCGA
>DF357438.1:242797-258924 GCA_000787875.1 Solanum virginianum | reverse complement strand
TCCGATTTATCGATTTTAAATTAAATACCATAACAATAACGCAATTAGCATAGATTAACAGCGCACTTCTTGGGCTTAGACTAGGCTTGAGCAAATTCAGCCCTGTGGAATTATCTTTTGAGAAGTACTAAATTATTTACATATTTCTTAATCGCCCCCAGCACAGCTTTACCTACACTTGCAGAGAGGGTCTTGGCTTCATGGAAGCTTGAAATTTACAGTTATGAAGTGCTATGCTTCTCCTGTACAAGTCCTTTTCCCTTCAATCATGTTACTTAATTTCCTTATTTCCTTCTCCGCCTCGTACCAGTTTCCGACACCAGATGCATATTTATAAATAATACAACTATACATGCAAATCGAGAGGAGATGGAAACAGAAAGGACAAATATTATGTCCACAAACACTTACTTTGAGAAAGTACTGATACATTCCACTTTGTGCTTCTTGCGTCCATTGAACCCTAGCAAGTAATAGAAACAAAAAAAAAATTTTTAAACAAAATTTCTTAGGTGATATACGATTGCAAAAGATTATAAAGAATGGAAATATGCACCCAAGGGTATGGCCTAGTGGTTAATGAAGTGGGTTAAAAATTATGAGGTCTCAAGTTGAAATCCCAACAGAGGCAAAAAACAATAGGTGATTTCTTCCCATTTGTCATGAAATTCCCATTTGTCATGAACACATGCATCCAAGGGCGTGACTTAGTGGTCAATAAAATGGGTTGAGAATCATGAGGTCTCACGTTCAAATCTCAACAGAGACAAAAACACTAGGTGATTTCTTCTTATTTGTCCTAACCTTGGCGGAAAGAGTTACCTGGTACCTGCTTCTAGTGGGAGGTGACATATATCTCGTGGAATTAGTCAAGGTGCACACAAGCTGACCCAAACACCCCATTATTTGGAAAGGAAAAAAGAATGGAAATACTATGTTCTCCATTTTTTGTATTCCCAATGAGAGGGTGGAAAAGGAGGGAAGATTCGCGATGCATGTAGAGAAAGTACAATAAATATAGTTTTGAACAGTAAATATAGTTGTTCAGCAAGAATTGAAAGACAAATGTACCCAAATCGCAATAACATAAACAACCAGTGTTTAAGTTGAAAAGGTTTCCTTAATCTAAGTGCTAATTGCAGTCTATAACTATGCTTTGACATATAACTATAAGCCAGGGAAAAGCATGCTAAACTTCAAAATAGCCAGGAAACTGCAAGTTGACCTAGGCCAGTAGACAGGAGCACACGGCGAAACATAGTACAGTCTGCAGAGAGTAAGGAAATTACCCATCAAGTGGATTTACAACTCCAGGAATAGAGTCGCCAAAAGCCAACTTATTTATTTTGTGACTTATCTGCATGACATAAAAAAATGTGAATTGAATATCAGCCAACATTTCTGAACATATCAATCACTAAGAACAATCTATTAATATGAGTAAATCACTATGGAAGGCATCTTACATTATAAGTATCTGACTGTAAGGAAATCAATTCAAAGAGTTGAAAGCTCGACTGGTGAAAGCTTTTGCCAGCAGCAAAGTGAAAATTTCCAGCCACTTTATTGACCTCTAGAGATCCATGGATATTACATCCTTCACCTTCTTCATCCTTGATCTTTTGGACAAAACCTTCCCTTTTACACTAAAATTAAAATATCATATAGGTAACACCACGGTAATAAACGAATGATAACTGAAGATTAAGTAGATTAGTAACATTGATTTTGAGTCAATATACTTCTTAAAAAATATATAAATACAACTATTAGCACGTCCTCTGCTACTTCTCATTTTATTCATCCTTTCCACTATGCGAAAATAAAAACTTCTACCTTCACACTAGGTTGTGCTGAACAATAATAATGTAAACTCCCTTTCACTATTTAATCAAAATGTCTCCAACTTTCCCCAAACCCCTCAGGGACGGGTGAAGCAACAAGCTAATACAAAATTAATTGGTTGAAATACGGTTGTCAATGACTTGATGACTCTAATTGATCTAATTTGTCAAAAATTGTTTTCCCGTGTCAACAGCACTTGTTCTTTTAAATGTACTTGATATTCTGAATTTCAGTTAGAAAAATGAACATGATTAAACCTGATCGATTAAATCTGGATTTGTCATCCCCCAGCCTCTTTTTCGATATGCTTCACGAACTTCTTCACATGAATTACAACATTGATCATCTGCCTGCAATAGACATGGTCTCATAGATGTAACATACATGGAATGTAGTCCTTGACACTATGTTCTTACAAAGGATTAATTGGAAATCTTTCGATGAAAACATACCGTCTCTGCACCAAAGCATGACCCGCAGTATGTTTCATTGTGCTCAAGTCGGCCACCATGTCTCTGTAAAGGCTTCTCAATCTATATTGAAACAAACAAACAAGACAGAGAGAGAGCATACCAGGGTCAGTGATGTATAAGCAAACAGTAAATCTAAACCAGAACAAAACAAACAATAAAATATCTGATCCCTAGGCTCACACAGCAAGCTTGCCTTTCGTTAAAGGACTCATGGAAGGACAATAGGTATCACATACAAGTAACTCATAATGAAGCATCACTATTCTCTAAAACATTAAGATAGCTGACACCGTAAAAATGCAGCAGAGTCTATTATATCCGGAAGGCAGCAATATCATATGGAATAATAAGCAGAGAATTATTGCCAAACATTCATGAACACATGGGCCTTCATATTTAAATAAGTAGATAAATACGCCAAGGAATACATCAAAACATATAGTATCGGTCACCAACAAACCTTAGGTGCACCAATTCCATCTTGTCTGACTTCAATAACAGTACCATGGGAGTCAATCCTCTTTTTAAATATATCATGACGCTGCAAGTCATTTGAAGTTGAAATAAAAAGAAAATGAGTTTTCAAGAATAAAGAAAACAGTGATGTAATGCTTACAGTAGAAGCAAAAAAGAAAATTTAAGAATATGTGCATCACATACTATGTCAAAATGTTCTTCTCCACTAATATCCCTGGCATCAAGACTGAGTAGTGAACATGGAACAGCTGGAAAGGTGATATCAAACTGCTTGAAGAACAAAAGATACATTATGTCTACATCTATAACTACAGGGATAAAAAGCGCTCTAAGAGATCATATATTATGGACAATTTGACATCTTAAGAAGGCAGTAATTTACATGTATATATAATTTTCCTCCCCTTGAAGTATCTACAACGAGTTGTGTTGCAGTATGACTGTTGATATATAATCCTACAAATCAAGAAGTGGAAAAAGATCAATGAACAAGACATTCTGGTTGCCTTAAAAATTAAATATGTGAGCAGGGGATGCTCACTCCAAGTAACCATGGAGCAGTTCTATTGACCATAAGAGCATTAAATTGTAGCTAAGCTAGTGATAAATTCTTATGGCTTCAGCAGTCAAGTAACTAAAGAAATAAGATCTTCAAGTACAAAATCTAGAACAAACTATAAACCATGGCAATTTTTTTACAAAAAGTGTTGCATTTTTTAAAACCATAAAACTTCCTGACAAAGATTAAACTGAGTAAAAAATTTGAGAATATAAAATCAATTACAAACGCACTTAAACACATGAAACAACAGTAGAAGCAAATGGAAATCCTTCTTTTAAATAGGAACAATAACACCTTTACAAATTCTATAAGATTCTGTTCTTATCAGAAAAAAATCTTTAGCTCCCAGCATGCTTAGTCCAAAAGTAAGAGTTTGTCCCCAAAAGTGAAAAGTCCAAGGAAGGAAGGAAGGAGAACATCTACACGGAGAGTTGTCAGGGACTACTACCCATGTGTCTAGGACATGAGCTGACCATTAAATCATAAGTTCTAAGCAAACTATCAAAAAGTTCTTGAGCTTAAAAACTGAGTGGTGGTAATCCCTGAAACCTTGAGACTACAATCCCTAAATCCTTAGAACAAACTGTCTTTATCGAAGTCTTCCAATCCTTTTCATCTCTTAGAACTTGATTATTTGAAAATACCCTAGCCATTGCCCACGTATATCCAATAACAGTTGCATCATTTTTTTATTTTTTTTAAAGAAGTTTCGATATTTCAAATTTGATTGTACAGGATCACCATAATCATAATCTACACTCAGAAGAAGCCACTCTTCCAAGCAAGCCAAATTACTGTTTACATAAACTAGAAAGCACTAAATCGGCATTGAGAATTACAAAAAGTGGTCCTCTTGTACAAAAGATCAATGATGTAATGAGCTAATACAGTCAGTAATGATATTTCCCTGGAATAAATCTTCTAACTAGCACCAGATATCACTAACATAAGAATCTATAATATGTACAGCTTTAACTTTGCCCGCAAAGCATTTGATTATTTTCCTTCCATATCACCCAACATGGATATGCTGGAATAGTTCTCCAAATCTTTCTCGGATCTTTCTTTACAGCAGTAACAACCCATCTAGAAGCAGAAAGAAACCTTCTGATAGAGGTATCACCAGTTGACACCAAACTTGCTCAAAAGCAAGTTCCAACGTTGCCAGCAAGTGGAATATATAATCTACCAATCTCATAAAAACCAATCAACACTAACTAAAAGTGATTTATGTTCTTCAATCCTTCTTGATGCAAAATGACGTGTACTCAATAAGGAGATCCTTTCTCATACCACTCAAAACTCAGTAATGACATATTAGCATTCCATAACTACAATCCCCCAGAGTAAGACTTATTCTAGCCACACGTCACATAGCATCCTGTTTTTACATTCCACAAAATCAATTTTAATCCGTCTAAGAGAGGCGGTGGGAGGTGTAAGAATAGGGCAATAGGCAATAATTTCCTCTCCTCTATTCACAATGACTTTGGTTCTCAATTTATCTTACCCTAGGAAAAGATTCCATGAAAAGATCAATACGATACACTTTCCGAAAGGAACTAAAGACACACAGGACAAACAATATACACGAACCAATCTCATAACCAAATAGTAGTTTCAGAAGTTTCTGGAGCCACTGGAAACAAAATCAATAAATCAACTACACCACGATCCAAAACTAATTGAGTCCGACTATATAAATCCTTTAAATCCATTCCCTTCTAGTGTCATTCCAATCAATAAATAAATTCAAGAAAAAAGAAATTTTGAGATGAGAATGCAGGAAACATACCAAGCTCGTTGACGAAAAGAACGAGCATAATAACGGAGGCGACTAAGGTAATAATACCACCGGAAAGCGTACGGTTATAGAAATCTTCATTGATTTTAGGGTAAGCGTCCAAACTCCGAAGCTTACTAAAGATTCTCTCCATTTCCACCGCCTAATTTTATTTCATAACCAAACTTCTACAACAATAGAATACAACGCAAATTCTCGAAATCCCGAACGCACCGAAGACGTCTCAGATTCAGATGGGTTTGTACACCGCCGGCGCCGGCGAACAACGTCGTCGCCTCGGGTTTAGCGATTGAGCCGGGCCTTAACACGAGGCTTACTAATTGTACTGGAAGATTCTTTGGATTCAGCAATTGTTTTGTTACTAGAGGCAATGGTCAGCTGGTCAATGCGTCCACATTGATGTTTTTAAAATGTTTTATTACTTATATATTTTATTATGCGCTTAATATTAACTAATTATATAAAATAAATAGTAACATTAAGATTTTAAAATGTCATTAATAAAATTATTATTATTATAAGATAATGTATGCAGTCAAATAATATGAAATACGGAGAGTACTTCCTTTGACTAATTGCCAAGTGGATTGGCCTAAACTTAGGCTCTCTTCATCCTAATTTAATTATGTTAAGTGATTCTAATTCACCTCCATTCTTTCATACAAGAAAATGAAATCTTTAAATTTGAAAATAATTTATAACATTTTCTATTTTATATCTATAATAATTTTTTATAACCAAATATGCTTTTAGAATCACATATTTTAAAAATAATTACACAAATATTAGTTATATGTTATAAGATTAAAATATACTTTTTTAATATGTACCTATTGTTTCATCAAATAAATTTACATTTTACTTGAAATACAAAATCAATAAATAGTACTAATATCTTAAATTAGATATAATTGTACAATCATAGGGCCAGATAATTGACTATCAAATTTAATACTACAAACATTTTTGTACCAAGTTAGGAAAATTGAATAAGTAACAATAATAGTGGTGGAAAACTTCCTAAATGCGAGCTTGAGTTATTTGACTTTTGCATTTTACATGCAATAATGTCAAAAGTCTTAGTTGGATAATACTATCTCCATTCGGTTTTTCGGTAAAAAAATTTTAATTTAATTTTTATTTTTACTTGTTTAAAAAAATTCTATTAAAACCTCAATTTATTATTACTAAGCTAATATCTTTGAAAAATATAGTGAGTAAATATATTTGAAATCCTCAGTAATAGAGGTAAGATGTTAAACTTATTATATCAATAATTATTTTCTTAATAAGTGTACCAAATCAAAATTTGATAACTAAAAGTGAATGGATGGAATAATTAGTGGGAGTATTAATTTCTCGCACCAAGAAACCCTTGATACATTTTGGGTGTGTTTGGTATGAAGGAAAATATTTTTTCATTTTCTCATGTTTGATTGACTTAAATGTTTGGGAAAATATTTTCCAAATCAACTTATTTTCCTCAAATTTATATTTCTATTTTGACTCACGCAATTCCCCCCCACCCCATCCCCCTCCCCTCCAAAAAATTAAATATTTATATTTACAAAAATTTCACTACCTCGCTCCTGCCCACGCCCCCACGCCCACCCCACCCCCTAGCCGCCAACTCAGCCTCGGCCCTATATCTTCCAACTCTTACATATATAAACTAGTTGACTTCCGGATACCACAAACGTGGAAACAAAACTACCCCCACCCTCCAAAAAAAATTAAAATATTTATTTTTAAAAAAATACTTTACATTATGAAAATATTTTCATGTCACAAATTATTTTTCTACATATTGTTATCTACTCTCTAGCTAAAAATAGAAGTTTTTTTCTAAAAAATATTTTTATTCATTAACCAAACAATAAAAGATATTTTCCGAAAAATATTTTTCATTCACCAACCAAATATGAAAAAATTAGTAAAAAATCAACTCATTTTCATGAAAAACATTTTTCAAGAAAAATATTTTCCTCCCTACCAAACACACTCTTTGTGTAATCAGTTTCACTCTCAATAATCTCTTTCAAATGGCATCCTTTTTTATGGGTCTTGAAGGCTAGTATACACTCCATTTTGCGTCTATTATTTTTAGATTTCTCCAGCCAAAACTAAATTAACAATATGAAATTTACTTGCATTGTCTTAAAAGTGAAATATAAACATGAATATGAATTCAATGCATATACATGAATACTTAGAAATCAAATCATAGCTCCATAGACTTTTAGCCAGTTTTAGGCTTTAGCTACCTTTTACCCTCTTTCCCGCATGGACACACACAAGCCCATTCGCATGATTATTCAAGATTGAAAGCACACGAGGTGCCAAAAAATGGATGAAAGGGGAAGCTACATCACTTTATCCTTGTGATACTTGACATGCTTATATAACATTTACTCGAAGCCAGCCATCGTAATTCCAACAATCAATATAGGCGGCGAGGCAGAAGGTGATGGATAGCAAGCAAGAGAGTGGCGTAAACTACTTCCAAATGCCTCTGCACTATCCAAGGTACACCAAAGAAGACTACCAGCAGATGCCGGAGTGGATGATCGACAAGCTCCTTGCTGAATATGGTTTACCTGCTAAAGGCGACTTGGCTAACAAGCGAAAATACGCTATGGGTGCCTTTGTTTGGCCCCATTGCCCATCCAAGACTTCTTCCCATCTCACTACATCCCACTAGCCAGCTTTTGTTGACAAAAATACGTGAGCACCTCTGTTTAGAATAAGTACTCAAGCACCCGTCACCACTCGTCTCTCTTTCGGAAAGTACTGCTTTCCAACTACTAATTTGTGTAAATGTATGAGAATACTTGTCGTTTCTCCCAAAGCACCCTAAACAACTAGAAATCAATCCAAAAAAAGATTTAGATACATTGACCAAAATTTGACGCACTTAATTCATATATACATTTATTGCAAGATGGTGATCTTTCTTGTATTGCGATTTGGTTAAATTGTGTAGGGGCCATACCATGGTCAATTAAATTACGAATTAGCTTTAAGGGAAAACAAAAGACAGAAACAGGTCATGAGCTACTCCCAAGACTGCAAATATCTTCGGGAAAACTTCCAAGTATTATCTACTTACGAACAACAAAAAAGAGTCAGTTGGTCCGACCTATGTATACACAGGAAGGTAGTTTGTGTATACCTTCCGAGTGGGGAAGGGTTAGACTGAAACAAAAGTAATGTAGATTGTGAAAGCTCATACAAGGATATGTTCTCACATGGACCAGAAACCAGTCCCAGAGAACAATGAACACAGAAATATTCCTTGTAAGAGAACTCGATAATTTCTGCGCCTGAAACCCACACCATTTGCATCTTAAATAGTTATAATCAATGATCAGCAACTTCTCCATCAGTTTGAGGTGCAATTTCTCCATGAGAGATCAAGTTGTCACTTAACACTGGTGCGCTAGACAAAGAACCATGAATCTGCCCATTGATGATTTTCAGGATAAGGTTTCGTACAGCAAACAGTTAAACATGAATATAGGAAATAAGAAAAAGCTTACCATGGAAGGTGACTTCAAAGACGAGGAATCACGGGCAGGGGTAACAACCGAATCTGAAGGCCTGTGAAATAGCAAATGGGCAATAGATCAGAATTTACTACATGTGCTGCTGCACCACCTCCATGAAGGAGCCCAGCACCCCTGCTAGAGTTAGCTTTTAAAAATGTTCTCTGACTTAACACATTATCCCAGATTTTCCCAACTCGGTTTGGTCATGTATAAACTGTCTTTTGATAATTCAATGACTAACAAATGAAAAAACCCTGCCATATTTTCAGAAAAAAAGAACACATTCCTGCAGTACCGTCCTGTCAATTGAGACACATGTCGTGCATAAAACTCATTTAATCTAACATCTTCACTTCATCATGTATATTTATCAATTTTTATAGGTAAGTTTATGTCCTAAATTACAATCTACAGTTGAGATGTGGAATTAGAACTATCAACTTCTTTATCACAACTTTATGTATCACATTGTACATTTGACATATTAAGTATACACTCGTTTCTGCTGCTAAATATGTGAACTAAATCCAGACTTGTCATCTTTCAGGACTTTTAGGTAGAAGCGAAAAACACTAATAGCTTAAAGGTCGTATTCTTAGCACCAAATCAAAGAACCCTTCCAGAGTTATTGACTACAAGTAGATAGCCCTAGAAACTAGTTACACAAACATAAATTTTCTGTTCCAGTATCACTGTCTTCCTGTACAGTTTATGAAGTACTGATCCATCTACATCTTCTAGGACCAACCCAATCTCATCAAGAGATTACTTCTGCACAGAAAAAACTGCTTCTTCTCATTTTTGGAAGAGAGGGAGAAGATGAGTAGATCATCTGCCTATCACCAACAGGAGCTGCAGTGTTTGGATTCACCAGCAATCATTCAAAATTACCTTTTTAGTTGTTTCCTTTGATTTTCATTATTGATCTTATACATGTCAAACTAGTATAATTGTATGTGTAGTACAAGTACAATTCCACTCCATACTATTAATTTCACCCTGATTAGTGGCTAATCTCAAAGAATAAACTTGTATAGACAAGCTCGCTCTTAGAAAAATATAATTCAAAGGACAAACAACTCTACAGAGGTACAACAACAACAACAACATACCCAGTGAAATCCCACAAGTGGGGTCTGGGGAGGGTAGAATACTTAAATTAAGGATGCTACTACTTAAGAGTTGGGCTAGTATTCAACCACTCACCAAACATGCCATCAGTGAACTACGCAAAGCTAAGCTCAACAATGATGCAAAATAAGCAAACAATCAACTATGTAAACTAATACCAGATGATTAGTTAATAAAACAAAAAGCTGTATACGAGAAGTAATATGAAAAGAGCCAAGACAACAAGCTACGCAGAAATTAATGCATACAAATGTAGAAACTGAAAAAGGATCCATACTTGTTTGTTCCTTCGCTAATCAGTGGTCCGCTGGTACCTCCATCATCTCCAGAGCCAATATTGAGATTAGCATGCCTATGCCTTTGTTCAGCACTCCGAGCCAACCGGTACAAGCTATCCCTTATACATAGCTTTGTCCTTATATCCAACTAAACCAAAACAGTTCAACATTTAAAATTTAAAGAGGTAATATTAGAAGTCAATTTCAACTACAGGTATAACATTGAAGACCCACTTTCGGCACATCTGCTAACAAGCCCATTATAGCCAAAGTGCACTGGACCAATAAATGAACAATTACATAGACAATACTTTAACATATGGCACACGTAGGATGGGTTCGCCTAATCAACCAAAAATGAGCCAAAATATGATCGCAGACTGGTGACAAAGTATGCAACAGCTTAACTATACTGATCATTTGCTTATTGCAACAGTGACATCCACAAAAGAAATCACCCTGAACTACGCACAAAACTACCAAGTGTGGAACTGCTGTGTCACACCTTTCAGAAAAAATTGGAAGAGTCACTTTAAGTGTGTACTTGCTATATCACACCTTCCTTAAAAAAATCCGAACAATCCCTTGAAGTATGTGTAAAGTTAAAAGAGAGTGAGCAGTAAATCTTTGAAATACTGCATCCCACATCAACTATAATAAGATGAAATACTTCAGGATATACGAAGTATACGCGTACGAGATGTTCTTGGATATAATAAGACACCAGATCAAGATATGTCTGGCTTTATCACCAGAAACCAAAGACTGATTAGCACACCACAGATCAAGATATTATCTGCTATTAGCACCAGAAAGATTGATCAGCACATCATCAGCCTACATTGGGATGATGTCATTGGTTCTTTTCTTCTCTTTCCCCATCAGGAACTTCCAACTACTGATGTACGCAGAATTTTTTGGATGTTGTGTCAACATGTAAAGAAGTGATCAATATATCAATATGACCAGTAAATAGTGGTGGATGTAGTCTTAATGCTATGAGCTCAACCAAACACAGTATATTTAACACTAAATACAGATATCTATATGAAAAATAATAAAACTACAACAAATATTTAATTCAGAACTCATTGAACTCATCAACCTAAGCAACGTCAGCAAAAACGGAGGACTAATTTTCTTTTCTTTTTTTCTTGTGAAGGAGTAATGAATTCTAAAATTTTGGGCCTAAGTTAATTATTTATCATAACATTGATTATCACAAAATAATCATGGTTGAACTGGTTTTAACCTTTTTTATAAGCCCAGATAAGAGCAGGGATCCATCCTCACGTGTTACAACCTCTATCCCTTTCTCACGACAGCTTTAAAACAATTTTATGTGCAAAATGCAAACATAGAGCAAACCGAATCGCTGACTTCAAGCATGATAACTGGAGCTCTGGACCACCAGTACGCGGGAAGCATGTTGTTAATTGGTGTTATTTGGTCATATATACTGTCTCTGACTATTGGTTATGTGTATGCAACAACAACAACAACAACATACCAAGTGGAATCCCACAAGTGGGGTCTGGGGAGGGTAGAATGTACGCAGACCTTACCACTACCTCATAGAAGTAGAGAACAACAAATAATGATAACACATATTATAAAACACTACTACTCGTCTACCCTACTAAACCACGTGACTAGGTAACCACCTAACTCTACCAATCAATTAACCTACTACTCTAATACGCGACCTCCACTTCTTCCTATCTAGGGTCATATCCTTAGTGAGATTAAGTTCCGCCATATCATGTCTAATCACCTCCCCCCAGTACTTCTTCGGTCTACCTCTACCCGTCTGTGTAGCTCCTAAAACCAACCTCTCGTACCTCCTAACAGGAGCATCGGTACTCCTTCTCTGCACATGTCCAAACCATCGCAGTCTCGCTTCTCTCATATGTAAATTTTTTATTGGCCAACACTCCACCCCATACAGCAAAGATGGTCTAACCACCAATCTGTAAAACTTACCTTTGAGTTTAGGTGGTATCTTCTTATCACACAATACTCCAGATGCAAGCCTCCATTTAGTCCATGCTGTCTATTGGTTATATGTATATTAAATAAAAATTTCCGACGAAGTGATGTCCAGTGACACCAATTTATTGTACGTTTGTCCACCCGCACATTGAACATGCATATAAGGGTATGTCAGATATGCA
Source organism: Solanum virginianum (assembly GCA_000787875.1). Taxonomy (NCBI): domain Eukaryota; kingdom Viridiplantae; phylum Streptophyta; class Magnoliopsida; order Solanales; family Solanaceae; genus Solanum; species Solanum virginianum. Next base: position 246,632 of record DF357438.1, on the reverse strand, counting down.
AAGTTACATTTACTCTTTAGCTTAACTCTTAATAAGTTTATAATCAATGAAGATGAAGATCATAACACAGTTAATCTCATAGTGAACTGACTACCTGTTCCATGACACGTTGAAGCTGATGAAAACTAGCTGCTTCTTCTGAAATTTCATCCAACCCAGAATTTATAGAAGTGCACTCCTGTACAATTGAGGATCCTAATTCTGAGGGCATTCTTATGCCAACCCCTTCAAAATCGCGGTTGTTTTCAACCTTGACTCCAGACTGATGGAATAACTTCTCCACATTCTCATTTCTTGTCATAGTAGCCACCTGAAAAGAAGGATCAGGAGAACCCTCCATGGACTGTACCTGATTTGATGCATAAGAGTCCTTTGGGGAAAGAGACACCAGACCGGTACTTTCATATTTTAAAATTGGTAGAGTTGGATGGAGAGCATTCCCATCTGAATGACCATAATCTGAATGCATGTAAGAAAAGCTACCATCCAAGTAGCCGAAATCAGGATCATGAGTTTGCTTTTGCTGCAGGACACCTGCAGATGCGAAATTCACTTGAGTGCTTGCAGCCCCAGAAGGCAGCTTTTTCTCTTCTGGAAGGCTATCAGTGTAATTGAGTGCATCTCCATTTTCTAGATAACCACATTTTCTTTTACCCTCAGAGCGATTCTGGTGCTTGGAGTGTTTCTTCTGCATGCTATCCTGGAAAGAAGAAACCATAAGAAAATTAAAAATAGGAGAAACAATTATTCACATCAGACACTCAGGAATTGTTCCTTCATCCTCACACTTAAACTTGACGAGGAAGAATGCACCTAAACTGGAACTACCCATCCATTTTTTACTAACCTTAGCATTATTGCTGATTCTTGGTTGGTTGTTAGCGGCAATCTCAACTTGAACTCCACCACCATGTACCTCAGCCTTCAGTAAAACAATCACCTCTCAGGTAAGCTGATGCATGATATGACTCTCAAGATCAAAAAATTGATATTGCACAGAAGCATTACCTTCTTTTCAGGTACTAACTTGCACTCTAAATTACTTGATCCATTTAAAAACGACAAATCACTCAGATTTACAGATTCATTTTTCTCGGAGGACCATGAACTGCCATTATACCCAAGTGACTGATTCTCAGTGCCAGATGAAATATTTGTTTCCTTTGGCTTTGAAGTTTCATGACTGGCGGATGTACTTCCAAGAGCACTGGATGCTGGACATGGAAACTTAAAACCAGACGTCAATCCATCTCCAGATCCTTCAATAACATCTGATGATGAAAGCCAGCCTAAGTCATCTTCACTTCCAGGGCCAAATCCAAATGTCGAATCACAATTCCTGAAATGTATTACAATTCATAGTGTCTTTAAACATACTATTTGTTTTATCTATATTCACTACAAAAGATGACGTTATGGGAATAACTCTTAGTTCAAATTTGTTCACGTATTGTGCCTTAAAAGGATGAACAGAGGATGACTAAAGTCCACTTGACAGAAATAAAGAAAAGTCATTACCTGAACATCCTATCGACATCCTCAAAGTTCTCTATCTCAGGCCAGCTATAATATAAGAGATCGTTAGAGTCTTTATCCTCACAACTATTGTCAAGAAAACTGAGATCATCATCAGCCTGAGAAATGGGACCAAGTGGATAGCTATAAGAGTTTTCCCCCACAGCAGCATTCTTGTCCTCCAGAGTGCGACCATTAGGACGGGATTCGCTCTCAGTGGAGTCTATATTATTACTTTTGATGCAATGATTGGATGTCCTGGTATTTTCAGATGGTAAACTTGAAGCTTCTCTGACTATGGCTTTTTCACGTGGGGAAGAGAACGCACCATCAGGTGCATCAGACCACGAGTCCTTTTCCAACATTTTGGGGCTTCTATTACTCAATACTTGCTCCTTTTGTTGATTAGCATATTTACCAGTAGATTGATCACCTGCATTACTTGTTAAACCAGTTACTTCATGGCGAGGTTTCTTACGGCTATCATTCTGGGAGAGTGGTTCATTAGCGCGTCCACTACTTGGATGGGGCACTATATGATCATCATTGTGGCAGAACTCATCCCAAGATATATCATCAAGCTGTAACACCAGTTACAGAATTTTAGCTGTAATAACTGCAGAGGATACTTCCATAAAATGAGCAACTCAAAATTAAAACTTCAACATTGTAATATGAGAAAATGATGAAGTACAGATAAAGGTCAAACGCTCTTTGTCTCTTACAAAAGATATAGGTGGAAATCACCAAACAAACTAGCTAACATTCCCCAAACTGACCAAAAGATGAAGTCGTGAATGAAGTAAAGGCAGCTTACTGCGGTGACAGAAACTTTATTATAATGATGCTGACTAAGCCAACTTATCACACCAAAACTATTCCACTAGGTTCGTGCATGCTTCTATCAGTACATGTAAGGGTAACCTTTTTTTTAAATAAGAGAAACGGGGTAACTTTGCCGACGAAGATGAGAAGAAATCCCCCAACTCTCTGCTAATCTGTGTTCTTAGAACTTGCCGTTGAGGAGAGAGAATCTAAGATACTCAAAAAGAATGAAAGATACTCGATAAGGGAAGTAGATCAGCTCGGGGAAAAGGACAACATTGTTCGAAAAAAACGTGGCACCTTACATGTAAAATAGCTAATGGAGGATGCTGAAGAAGATAAGTGCTGCATTCCCAGTACACATTTACTCTATACCTTCTTATAAGGGTAGAAAAACTAGTTTTGTCTTCACAGTAAGACTAACAGAAGAATTTAGTACACTCTTATGTGACGATGCAGGAACTGATGAAACTAAAGTAATTGTTAATAACAGTTTTTTGCTAAGTTTCTCAGACTCTTCACTTTTGGTACCGCAACCGTGTCGACACAACATGGATGTGGGTGTAGATGTAGGATCCATGTCCGATTTGGTCAACCGATTTCGAATACTTTGACCAAAATCGATAGGGAAAGTTCGGATAATTTTAATGATTTTTGTCATCAATACAAAAGTAAGGTGAAATTCAAGAAAATGGGATACTTTTATGTAAAAATATCTCTGTCATTCCTTTTCCTTTAATCTTCTTCCAAAATTCTCCTCAAATTCTCCACGTAATATCTCATAATTTAGGTTTTATTACTCTATTTGTAGATATTTTATTTATAATTAGGCATATATGGATCCATATCTCCGAATCTTAAGAACTAGATCATGAAGAATCTAACCTCTAGATCCGCACCCGTATCGGACACCCGCACCTGAGTCCGAGCAACTTAGGTTTTTGATATATATATATACACACACTGTTCATTCTACATATTATCTGATTTGCAGTGATCTTCTTAGTTTTTAGGTAGTTTAGGAGTCTTCTTATCCGACTGTTGTTATCATATTGAGTTTGTTTTATCTGGAGAAAAAATGTAGTTATTATACTGATTTTCTAATCCTCAGCTGTTTGTTTCCTAATTTTTTAATTTTTAAATCAATTTGGACCATGGGTCCGTTTTATTCAAAAACTTCAACAGCAGCATTACAATAAGTCTGACCCATAACATCATCCGGATAATATGCCTTATATAAGGCATAGTTAACACCAAATGGACCCCTAGATAATAGGGTTTTCTAAGTCTTCTAGAGTACTCTTTCTCTCTTCATGCCTCTTCACTAACTATCTTCACTTTATTGGAGTTTTTGATCAGCTATCGAAGGTATTACATTCTCCATCTTCTTCCTTCTTCACTCACTTCCTGATCTTTTTTCATCTTTATCTCCGTTTCTATTAGGTAACCTACTCTGGTCTGATGGAATCTGAAGAGTCCGACCTTGAAGTCGTCA
>DF357438.1:218591-242753 GCA_000787875.1 Solanum virginianum | reverse complement strand
ATCTGAAGAGTCCGACCTTGAAGTCGTCAAAGCTGACCCTGGTAAGTGCATGTCCATTTGTTTCCTAATTGTTTTAGGACTTCTCTTGTTTTCTTTAGATAATTTCTAAATGAAGAAAGATCAGCAACTCTAGTTTGTTCAGCACAATAGCTTTTACAGTTTTTTTTCCTTATAAGACAGACTTGGAAAACTTTGTAGATCCAAACCCTTATACGATTAATGATATTATGCCTTCTGGTTTTCATATACTTTTCAACAATATCTTTGGATTTGTTAGAACTAGCCCCTTCATAGCCACACCCATATGCTATAGCCAGACATCTTTTTTTGGTTAATCGGGAAATCCCCAAGGGCCAGTGGCGCATGAATTGAAATTCAGTAGGTGATGAATCCGACCTTCTACCCTTCTCCACTTATACCAGGCCTTTTATCTGTGGCAGGATTTGAACTCGCTGCATTCGCCTAATCCAGACATCACTTTCTAGGGTCTTATGACCTAAGCACTATATCAAAGCCCTCGAAGCATGCTGTAGACAGAGATCTAATAATTCATTCTCGATTTACAAAAATGCCATAATTCCTTCACATCAGTGACTTGATGTCATGGTTCTGGTTTGTAGCTTTGTTTCAAGAGCATGTTAAGTATCTGATCAGTCAAAAGATAAAATGTAAGAGCAACATTCTTTTCTGGTTTGTCCTGCACCACTTACAGAACACAGATTATATTCCAAATTTTTCGCTGAATGACCAATAAAATTTCTCTTTGGGAATTCTTTTGGGGCGCATATCCCATGACTTATTCCCTGAAACCTTCACATACATTTTGTCCAAAAGTTCCTTCCGGAAAGCATCAGTATTTGCAGGGATCTCCGGCGGCATATCTTCCTTGTAGTTCATTTAAAGAATTAATACATGTTTGCTTGTATCCACTATGACTCCATGGTCATATGAGTGAAAGTGATGAATTTCAAAAGCAGAGAAATGTTCCTTGAATTAATGGTGTATCCAACAAAGAAGCAAATAACTTACTTACTTGAAAGAGGACTGAAAAAGTGTCGAATCAAATGCTGTTTATTTGACCAATCCACAGAGACAATTGACTTCTCATCTCCTACTTTCAATATTTTCATTTTCACGTGGATCTTAATTTAAACTGTTCAGAGGTAAATATTCTACTCCAGCTACTCTGGCCTTTTGGCTCGGTAACCTCAGGAGTATCCAAATTATCAGAGTTTTAGCCAATGAAAAGTAATCTTTAGTTAGTAGAAGTCCACTCAGACAAATTATGATAGAAAAATAAATTGAATTTCATGTACAACATTTGATCCTAATCTCTGCTTTCCTCTAAGAAAATCACACTGAACAAAATTAAATGGTAGAGAAAGCCAACTATTTACATCCTAACCACATTCATTGGGTTCAAGGTATCCAACTTCTCCATTTTCCCAATCATTTATTATCAAAAGAATATATATAGAGACTGAAATGAATCTAATCTCTGTGGCACACCAAATTAAGTTCAAATTCAATATACCCACTTGCTAGTCAGAAGGAGGTAAAGAACAATCAACAATGGCATCAAATAAAAATACACCCATCAGAAAGTAGAAAATCTTGCCTCATATAACTGCAAATCTGACATTCCTTTGAGTTGTTTAACCAGCACTTAATCCACATGCAACACACTGATCAGATTTCATATTCAAATCCCAAGTCCTCCCTTTATCTCCATTCACCAATCAAACATACCAAGAAATGGGGAAAACAAACATTAGAAGCAATTGAAGAAAACCATTCTCCTATTCCCTACTTTTTAGCATCCAAGATATACAATTTGCTGAGACAAGAAAAATGATTTCACAGAAATTTCTCAAAGCTTCAAAGTCTGAAGGCCGTGGAGTCGAGTAATAAAAAAGCAGTAAACAACAGATTACAACTTTGATGTAGTAAACTGACTTTTTTAGAGAAAAATCTTCAATCACTTCAGAAGCTGAAAACTCTTATCGCTGATGTTCTCCAGTAAGCAGCTGATAAACAGCAAAAATAAACCTTTACAGAAGATTCTGCCGGAAAACTCACCTCAAAACCGATAAGTCGACGGAAAAGTCAAGAAGTTCGCCAGAAAACCGATACTTGAATGACACAAAGACACCAGTTGAACCCTAATTTGATGCTCGGAAAGACCAATCTCGGAGATTCTGGATAGATAATCTCGGAGATTCTGGATAGATAGAGAGAGAAAGAGAAGAGCTTTGTTTGCTTTGAAAAATTTTCAGGAATAATTTAATATTTTTTATTATTTTTATGTAAATAAGTGTCAGGCGTGATTGACACGTGGCAACGCGGATCAAATTTGCGGTCACATAGCTTAGAGAGTGGGTATCAGAATTCGTGGTTGAGAGTAAGGGTCGCGATACGATCCGTTTCCCTGACCCGATTGGTCCACGTCAGGAAAATTGACACGTGTCGGTAGTAGGGTGATGGCATTTCAATAAATGCAAAACCACGTGTCGGTAATAAGTAGCACTTGCTTTCAGCTTCCGTCTTCTGCTTTTCTTAATCCACAATTATTCCAATATTTTATTCTTGTTATACTGCACTAATTGATGACAGACGGGTTAATCATATTGGTTATCGGATTAATTAACGTTTTTGTGATGATGACTCAGTGGTTTCTCTTTTATTTAAATCTAACAACAGTTTAATTAATACCTATCAGGAGCATGTTTAGTGGAGCAACAAGAATTTGACGGTGGCTATAAAATAAAGTATGTGTGTATTTTAATTTGAGTTGTATAACTACCATACTTAAACTTATTTAATTAGCAGTTGTAGATCAATGTCTTTAAAGTTTGAGAATCATTTAGAAATTCTTGATAAAGTCATGAAGCTTTGACATCGAGTATGTTTTAAACTTTGTTTTGTTCATCTATATTTATTTTTGCTAATAAAAAATTACTGGGTAATTGTGTAATGTTTCTTTATCAAATCAAAATGTTATAATTAGTTTTCTTCTATTTTTTATTTTTCAATTTTCTTTAATATCCTATTACTCCGTATTTGTTTTTGCTACTATTTTTTTCTTTCACATTATTATGTTCAAGTATAACTTATTAACTAAATTATTTTTTACACTATTTCATATTATTTTATTATTTATATTTTATTATATAATAAGCTGCTAAGTTGAGCAGCTTATTAGGATCATCGTATTTGCTTCAGCTGCTTCAAGCAGACAGCTGAAGCAGGCTGGTGACTATTTAACTGTTTAGCTTAATGGTTCAAGTCTGTCATCTTAAATTCAACGTTTCGAGATTGAACTTCAACAACGTCAATATTTTTATGTCATTTCTATAATTATTATTTAATTATTTCTTCATTAACTTCAACTATGAAATTACAATAACATGTCTACTTAATTTTATGATGACTTTTAAAGTGTCTACTTAAAATTACTATGTCATTTATATTAATTATTATTTAAATTATTGTTTACAGCTGAGCATTTTAGCTGTCTAGTGCAACTGCTTGAAGCAGACAGGTGATTACAATGTGTCTGCTTAGTATTATGTGGCCATTAAAGTGTCTGCTTAATTTTACTGTAACATTTCTGTTAATTATTATTTAATTATTACTTCCTCTACTTCAAGTGTGAAATTATAATAACATGTCTACTTAATTTTGTGGTGGCTATAAAGTATCTACCTAATTTTACTATGTTATTTTTATTAATTACTATTAAAAAAATATATCTATTGAGTTTGTGCGACGCACGATCTTGAGAAACTAATCATTTTAATACACCATTCCAATCTCTCTTATCCATCAATGTCAAGATTGAATAGAGTAATTTTTTTAAAAAAAATTATAATATTTATACTTTTAAAAAGAATTAATTTAGAAAATAAAATAAAAAAACATTTTGTTAATTCTATCCTGAAGATAATTTGGGATACATGTTTTTTAATGATAAGGATAAAAAAATATGTAATGGAGGAAGTAATAGTGCAATTCTCAGTGTGTATCAATTGTGTGTATATATATGTTTTATTCAATTAGAACTTTTTCTTTTGGGAAACTTATGGTATGTCGCCCCCTTCCCATGGTCAATTTTAACAGTGAATTCAGAAATTTTATATTATTATGAATGTTTAATTATTTTTAATTTAAAAATTACTATATAAAATGAATGTTCTACTAATATATTTTAATAAATTATTAAATTTTATTCATAAATAATAATATTTATCGATGACAATAAATACTGAAGCATCCATAGTGGATCATGTACACCTGCCACTGGTCACTCAACTTGCATGAGAGGCACCTTTCTGTTTAATGCTCCCACTTGTACAATTCTATTTCAGATTTCGCTTTCTATTTTTAGACTTTTCATGTAAGTGATGAATTTATTGTGTGATTAGTTTGTAGTCTTTATTTTTAAATAAAAAGGTATAAATTTACCTTCAAAGTTGTCTCGAAAAATCATTTACATGCTTTAACTATTTAAGTGACCTACTATACATTTATACTACGACAAAATGAATTTTTTTAACCATTTCTATGTCAAACCCAGATATTATGTAGAGAGTGCAATGTACTCGCCCTCAACAGTCAAAGAAACGGCCTAACTGCTAACAATTCTCACTATCCAACTGCCACAAATACACACCACACCACAAACGGAAATAAAAGAAAAGGCCTCAAGCTAGAAGTGGGGGGGATCTATGTACAACTACTATTACTTCTGAATGTTGATATTTTGAATATCAATTTCCCATTTTATTTCACCCACCATAAATCTGCAGCAAAGATTTCTTTGACAAATTCAATTATAAACTCAAGTCCAAAAATCTCTCACACCAACAATTACTCTTAAAATTTCTCCAAATATTTGTCTCAGAAGGATTCGATTTTGACCATAAATAGAATAAACAAAGCAGATTAGAGTTCGGATAAATTTTCAGAATTTTTTGGATTATAGAAGGCCCAGTTAGTTCAAATCTACTAACTCCACCCACTATACATACAACAATTCTAGACCGGTCTAATTCTTCCTTTGTAACCGATCGATTCAAAAAAATCAATGAAAACATAGGCTCAGACCGATCCGATTGATTCGTGAAAATCGATGGAGACGGAAGGGCATTATTATTGAAAACAGATGTGAGAGGGGCAAAAGTGAAAAAAGCGTTACTGGCTATGGCGGAAATGGAGAAAAGAGAAACATAAAAAAGGAGAGAAAGTGGAGGAAGAATGAAGAGTAAAAGCTTCCAATCAAGAACTGAAGAAAACCATTTTGAACATTTTTTCATCATTTTTGATTCTCTTTCTTCGAGATCTTGGGTTTCGCTTCTTCTTCCATAAATGGAAAACAGAGAAAATTGGATCTTTTCTTCTTCTTCTGCAACTTCTGTTTCTTTGAGATCTTGAGTTTCCTTCTTCTTCCATACATCATAATTTTAATTTTAATATAAAAAATTAATTTGATGTCGTACGCGCTAATAGAGATTAACAGAAATGCGCTTGGGATTTGGTGTAGAAAGGGTCAAATAAATTTACTTTGGCAAAGTACATGTGTGTAAAAGGCCACTTAAATAGTTAAGGTATGTAACTGACTTTTTAGGATAACTTCAGAGGGAAATTTATGCTTTTTTCCTATTTTTAATTATATAATTAAGTTATTGCTTAAGGATATTGATGTAACTAAATAGATTTTATAGTTTATTTTCGAAATTTATTGATCTAATTAATTTAAATTTATGCAGTGTAGAAGTTATTTCATTGACAAGAAGTACTTTCTATTTGAATTTTTTTCATCTTCAATAAAATAAATTGAAAAGAATTGTGTGAATTAATAATTTTTCATTTTCCTATTTTAAAATAAATATTTTTGTCAATTAAAACTAGGGACCGATAAACAGTTTCAACTAACTTTAGAAACAGAATATGTACCACCATTCATTTGGTAAACGGCTGGAAAATCATTGTCAAGGGGTAAGACAAAAACTTGGGAAAAATTAATTGAAACTAAAGATAAGGACGTGAGCAAATTTGAAGAATTCTCGTCTTGATATAGGTTAAAAAAAATAAGAAAAAGAAAATAATGCATGCTGTTATATAATTACTTATGAAAATAGGTCAATTAAACCTTTTGCAATTTAAATTTTAAAAAGTGATTTTGTAAATATTTCTTGTGTATTTGTAAATTTTGAAAACTATTAAAAAAATACAAAATCAAAAATAAATTTATAAAAGACTGGCAATAGTATATTTTCCAAATATAAAACAAAGGCCCATATGCGTATGTTGCTTCTTCACTCGGTTCTCCATTTACATTGCTGGATTGACTATTCAGCATAATTTGAAGCCATAAATTTAGCTGTCTAATTCAACTCAATTTATTTTAATAATAAAAAAAATGATTTGATATTATTTTAGATGTACTCATGACTCATGAGAAATATTATCAAAATATTTTTTTATTTTTTCTGTTAAATATATTATCCTAATAAAAAAGTAATTTCATTAAATTTATTAAAAAGTAAATAAAGTGATTAAACTCATAAAAAAATTTAGACGATTTGGGTTATACTTGGTATTTAACCTATTGCAGCTCAACTTTTGAACAAGTAAATATCGTACTTATTTTAATCCATTTAAATTCAATTTAACTCACTTATTTGATATCTCTAGTTTTACAATAAAAATTCACCATGTATTGGTCTAGCCACTAATCATTCTAAACAATGAAGATCAGATAATTTATTGCTCAGGTGGAAGCATTGTCCACCAAAAAAAGAAAAGTCCTGGAGAGGGACAGAAAAAGAAAATCAGATAATATAGTATAAAAAGAACAAAACGTACTCAGTCGTTAATTAATGTAACGCTCCTGATTACCAAAAATAAAAAAAATTGTAACACTCCTTATTTGAATTTACACATGTTCAGTAATGTCCTTTAAGAGCCAATTTATTCATTTATTGCAATTTCAAGCGCATGTCGAATTATAAGTTTATTTGCAATATCATACAATTATATGTTTGAAGAAATTTGCCAATAAAAACGACTTTTACCCTTTTTTCCCGTTCATTGAACTTAAGCAAAATTGTTCTCTGTTGATTATGATATTCTTGCCCTTTGAAACTCATGTTAACCCCTAATAGAACACATCAAAGTTTTCCTTGATACTTCTAAATAGTGAAATTCATTTGAAAATATTTATTTGGTGCGATCGTGCTTATAATGAAACGTGTTAAATTATAAATGTAACATGAATATCTTTGTGAATGTATAACGAATAATAATAACATACCTAGTAAAATTATAAATAGGGTCCGAAAAGGATAGAGTACTGCACACAAGTCTTATTACTAATCTCGTGAAGGTTGAGATATTATTTTCACAAGACCCTCAGCTCGAATACAAGTATACAACAATGTATGGCGAATAATAATATGCCAAATTAAAATCAAACATCGTGTAATATGACTCAACTACATAAATACCCTTTGGGACTCGAAGCGTAGTTTTGTTACGCTTTGCTCCGAGGCTCAAAGTGGTTTTGTCACATATACAAATTATAAGTGGTATTTACATACAAATAGTTACATTGTGGACTAATAATTATAATATTCGAGAAAGTTATTTCTCTCGTATGATCATAAGTGGTATTTACATACAAATAGTTACAATGTGGATTAATAATTATAATATTAGAGAAAGATAATTTCTCTCGTATGATCATTCAACTAATAGTTATTATCTTATCAACTAACTGTTTGATTTCTTTGATTTGTTAAAGAAAATAAGACTCTATTAAGAAGAAAAATGATCACTTTCTAAAATAATAAAATAATTATTAGTTGCTGTGTGAACATCTGAAAAGTTATCAGGACAACATTTTCATTCAATCTAAAGAAATTAAAAGAAAGTCAATAGAGAGGAATTAATTTTCTAGCTATGGTAGGTGCATATATGATCAATTAATGTTCATGAAATGAAATGAATAACCTTGTGAAAAGTGCATTCATCACAAGGCAAAACAATTCCCTTGGGACTATGAAATCCAAACTCTTGAGCAGCTTCTTCTAGCAACTTCTGGAAGCAAGGATTCTTCAAGTAAGATATGTGAAGAACAAATCTCTTCAATTCTCCCCCTACATAAACTACAAAATGACCCTTTGGAGTTTTGCCCTTCACATCTTCATCATCTCTATGTGTAGTCTTCTCCATTCTTCTAATTAATTAAAGTTAATCCTATATCCAAAAGTTTGTTGAATTATTTTGATTGAAGCACATGCATGCATGTTCCAATTATGAAAAGGGATTTGCCTATATATAGAGAACGTCAGAGTAACAACATTTTCAAAGTCATCGAAAAAGCTGCGAGGTAATGCACACGTATTAAGAAAAATATTTAAAAACAAAATATACACCATACTTTTCACTATTGTCCTTTGTGAAATTATAAATATGTAGTGTAATTGATCTCCTAGAAAATATAAAACTTCAATAAATGAAAAGACAACTATGAAAAAATTTTAAACATTCATTTTGAATTTTGAACAATTCAACTATTTTGAACATTGAAAACCCCCACAAAATTTCAATTATTTTTAGACAGAGAAAGTATAGTTTCATTTCTTACTGACTCTTATATTTAATAAAAAAATAAACTTATTATTTTCTTTCAATATTTTTTGTCATTAATAAAGTGTAGATTTTTAAAATATAATTAACAAAGTTAATTTAATAAAATAAATTCTTCATTTTAATTTATTTGTATTACTTTTCTTTTTAGTCGGTTTGAAAAAAATAATGACCTTTTTCTTTTTGGTTAACTCTTTAATACTACTTACTTTCTACGAGAAATATTTAAGATCACAACTCACTAGAGTAAAGAATATTTTGATACTTTATATTATATATATTTTTAGTTTATGACCATAGGATTTAAAAATTCGTATATATTTTTAGGAATAGACATTTGGTATATTCGGTTCAGAAGTTTCAAATTTTGAATTTGGTAATTCGGTAATTGGTAGTTAAGGTAGATACCAAATACCAAAAGTTTAAATTTTGATTCGAAAATTTGATAATCAGTAAATCACTCTCCAGTTTGGTATGGTATTCAATATATAATATCAAGTTGAATGTTCTAGCCGATTGTATTGCAAAGTTAATACTATTGCTCCCATTATTTTTATTTTTCTATGTGAATGCACAATATAATCGAAGACAACAAGTAACAAAACATCAAAAATGCAAATTTACACAATTAAAAGACATATGTATTTGGATTATTTATGTTTGGTATTTAAATTTTTCTTGGGACTTGTACTAATTAATAGTAATGGATCGGTCATGTTGATATATGACCTTCATTAAGTAAATAATTCCGTATTCGAAAAATATCGGTTATCAAATGGTACTAATGTCTCATACCAATTTCAAATTCAAATACCATAATTCTAAAATTTTACTCCTGAATGCCATAACGAATATTGAATTATCGAATATCAAAAATATATTTTGGATCGATTTGATAATCGATTTTCAATATTTTATGTCCAATCTTATTTATTTTCAAACTCTAATAATCTTCATGCCAAGTTAAACCAAACAAATAACTTGAAGCAGAGAAAGCATTTTTTTATATCATATTGTTACAATCAACATAGACCAAGTAAAATAAAAAAGGTACAGAAAAAATATATCTTATTGTAACAATCTATACTAAAGTTTAATATAGTGGGATGAATATAAGATCCTTTCATGTGCTGATGTTAATGAGGGATTTTGAATTCAAAGTTAAAGCTAGTCCTTAATAAATATTATACCACATGAAATTTAAATTAATCAAAATTTTAACTAATACGAGTAGTAAACATCGGATAATACATTAATTGTAACATGGATTCTTTTAATTTGGGGGTGATTGCTATGATGTGACTGTTTAGCGTCTTTGGATGTTGTATCTCAAGGAGAAATTATGTCTAGCAAGGAAATTTAACCAATGTGTAGGCTTTCATTAGCCAAATGGGATTTTTACACGAATAGGGACAATCATATTCTATGTATATATCGATTATTTTTCGTTTCATTAGTTAAATCCATTGAACTCCCTCTAAATTTGGTGCTTTATACAAAATTAAAAATGAGAATCACATGGTCAAAATCCTTCAAATTAAAGAAGAAAAAGGACATGCAGAGAAAAGGAATCGCCGGATCATTTCGGTGCCAAACTTGAAATGACTGAAAATTAAACGGACTTGCAATGATAAAAAAGAGCACAATCTTTTTGGGTATGTCCGATAATAAGGAAATTATTTTTCATGAAAAGTATTCTCTTAAGATTAGTAAATTTCTTTACGTATTTTTTAATGTTTGATAAGTATATGTAATTTAACAAAATACTATGAGAGTAGGAGGGGTGGGGACTGATGTAGTGTAGGGCCGGGTCTGTAGTGTCAGATGAATAGGAAGGAGACGGTGAACTTAAAAATGTCACTTATGGAGCTTATATTTTTTCTACTTTCAATAAGAAAGTCATTTTCTTCATTTTTAAGAAAAAAGATGTTCTCCAAAAATTTTATCCAACCAGATATCAGAAAATTAAATAAATATTTTTCTCCGTATCAAACACACCCCTTAAGTAGCTTACTAGTGTTCCTAAAAAAAAAGGTTGGGCTTAAACTTGATTTTACTAATTTGGATCTAGAGTACATGCTCCGTATGTAGTCTAAAATCCCGTGCCTAATGCGTTCAACAATTGTACTTCAAAGAAAAAAAGCTATGCAGGTACATTCATCACCTAAAACATGATCACTGCCTTTCATGCAATAAATCAAACCAAACTAGTAATATGAGAAACCAAACTTTTTGTTACATACATATGTACTGTGAGAAAGTATCTGAAGCGAAAGCTAAAGTTTTAAATTTATGAGTTCTGAATTTAAAAGAAAAAGACAATAGCTAGATTATTCTAAATAAATTATTTATATATTTTAATATAAATATAAGATTCAAACTAAAATTAATGAACTTCTAACCAAACCTAGTGATTAGAGCAGGCATAGGAAGGTATATATTCGTCATATGCAGTTCAAATTTTAATAGAGATCAAAACATACGGTGATTTCTTTTTATCTATTTTGTTTTTGATGAACAAAATTATTGATACATATTAGTAAGAGATAACAAAAATCATATGAAATTGCGCATAAGCTAACTCCTAATACCATGATTATGATATTGCGATCTCGCTACATGTGACCTTGCCTGAAAAAAGTGAAGCCAGGCTTGTGCATGTACTATGCATATATTTATAGATAGATATTATGGATGCATATAGTATTTGCTATAACTGGCCAGTTAATACTTGTGAGTTTGGCTGGTGAAGTCACGATTAATATCAAATTTAAAGCAATAAAGAGGTGATTAGTAGTATAAATTTGTGCGTATGTATTTCGATATTCTTGATGTTATTATTTTATCACCAATGCATGAAAAAAGATGAAGGACCATTCTTTCTATAATTTTCAGAATACAGTAGTTTGGAAATAACGAATTTTTAATATTTGTTAAACTTTAAATAATTGCTGCCTACATAGTTATTTATGCTTTATATAACAAAAGTTTGATGTCAATTGAATCACTTATCTTTTTCTTTCATCATCTAGTATCTGATACGTCCATTGGAATTCGACAATTTCAGGTTGGTCCACATAACCCCTTACTCGGAAGGAAACACTCTTTATTAAAGATTTTTCATATCAGAGCTCGACATCGAATTTCAAGACTTTTAATTAAGAAAGAAGCAGCTCCATCTACTGTAACTATATCCTTTATCAGTGAATCTATTAATCATGTGCTATATATGATATATCCGCCTCTATTTATTTTGCTAATCTTGAATTTGGATGCAAAAACGAAAAAGGTCATGAGTAGGGATCCAACGTGGTTATCTTGTGTAATGACTATAAAATGATTTGTTTTTCTAGATAATAATTATGTGACACCACAATAAAAAAGGTTATGCTTCTGTTTAACAATATAACATGCTACGGTCTGAAATTTTTTTCTCTTTAATTATTATAGCTAAATTTAAATAAAATAAATCAAGTTAAAGAAAAACCAAGCCTCCTTGTCTAGATTGAATTTGACTCCATTGCACCCTGAATCAATCAAAAAGCTGATCCTAATGTAAACTAAACTGGCTACATGTGACCTCGCCTAAAAAAGTGAAGCCAGGCTTGTGCAAATATAAAAAGATTGGTTCATTAATTGAAAATGTAAAATATTTGAATGGGGATCAAAGTTTGCATGTACCGTGTACTTTATATTTATAGATAAAATATATGTGGATTTGCTATAATTGGCCAGTCAATCCTTGTGAGTTTAGCTGGTGAACTCATCATTAATATCAAATTTAAAGGAAGAAAAAAGTTATCCGTGGTATATATTTCTATGCATGTACTTAGATATATTCTTGGTAATATTATTTTATCAAGAGTAGATCATGGGCCCATGTATGAAAAATACGAAGGATCCTTCTTTAGTTCCATATTTCTTCAATTTTGCGGAATTAAAAATAAAATATATCTAAATTATACTAAAATTGTCAATTACACACAAATTATGCAATGTTTTATAACCTTTGATTTATTTTTCATATCTTTTCCCACGTCATACTATATGAGAATTCCATTGCCCCCTAAAATTATATTTTTCATACTATTTATCCTTTTTGCCTCTGATAAAGCAAACAAGTATGTCATACCATACATACAGACATGTCTGTATTAGAAAAAAATAAAAGAAAATTATAATGTCTTGTTTAATTTGATTCTTTAGGATTCAAATCGACTTAACTCATTGTTTCTTAGCTTTCAAATAACAAATTAACAAGTACATTAAGACTTTGAGTAATATATCATAACCCTTGTATATAGCAGCTGTAAAAAAATATTTTTAGCTATAAAATAAATTGAAAATTTTATATTTTCCTGTCAAAATACATATTATAAATGATAAAGTGAAAATTCAATCATGAATGAATCGAAACTTTGGGACGATAGGATTTGATCAATTGGAATTGAAAGAATTAATAAAATAAAATATTAAAACCCACATATATTTTTTGTTTTTTATCAGTGCATTTGTACTCGTAATATATTTTAATTTCTTACTAGGTACATTTTTGGGTCGCCTATTATCAACAAATTGGAGTCGTGGACCAATCTATAGAGAAAAAACTCGAGGGACCAAAGAGGAAGTTTCTCAAACTAGCGGGTCAACTGTGATATACTCAAGGATCCGGCCCAGGTTCGGAGAGAGGGAGAGGGGAAATGGAGGAGAAGGGGAAAGAGAGTAGTCTACATGTGACCTTGCCTGAAAGAAGTGAAGCCAGGCTTGTGCATGTACTATGCATATATTTATCGATAGATATTATGGATGTGGGTCCCACTCTTACAACCGGAGATGGCATCCAATCTGGACTCACTCCAAAAGTTACTTATGAAGAAAGCAGTGTTCGTCGACGACGATACTTTTTCTAAAGCCTCTCTCACCTCCGAACAAGCCCGTACTATTAAGGTTCATCAATACAACTAACTTAATTTTTGATGACTTGTTTATATCTGAGTAGCTTGAGTTTTGCACTGAGATGGTGAATTGTTTTGTTTAATTTGTTGATTTTGTTTTCTGGATGCAATACTGTCAATATGAGTTTGATCAGTTGGAAAAGGCATCTATTTTGGGTGAATGAAACTGAAAATCAATGTGCTTGCATATAACACTAGCTTAATCTGTTATTGGTGCATGAAAATTGTTATGTTCTGATGTTCAATTTTTTCTGATACCTATTGTGTTAATTAGACAGGAAGAGTCTGATGCAGCAGGCCTTTTATACTAATCTTAACGAACAAGTTTAGTTAGGTATTAATACAGAGAATACCTGCAGGAAAAGCTTCTGTTATAGCAGACTTAAGTATAGAGGTGGAGAAGAACAAAAGAAAAAGGAGAATGATGCAAGAGAAGAGTAGTGAGAATTAGGTGCTTAGCTGAAAAACATTTTTGTGTTTATGAAGGGCAGAAAATTAGCAGGTAGAATAAGCAGAGGACATACCGAATGGAGAAACAGGTGCTCACCAAATTTTATGTAGTTTTTCATGGAAAACTGCTCTAGTTTTTCTGTTACATGTGTCTACGTTCATCATTCGAGTCTAGGTTAACTAGGAAAAGTCCTGATTTGGTGTAGCCTAAGATCCTATATAAGGAATCTTCTTATATGTTTTATTGTCTTAAGGTTTCGATTTGTTTCTCTCATATCCTTTTGATAATATAATGCATATATATGTAGGACTATGTTGGTTGAAATGGAAGTGTCATCGTAATAAGTTAGCTTGTAAATCAAGCTGAGCAGATGTCTACATCCGCTGTTAGATTAACTCTTTTGCTAGAGGAATTGGCTGTTGTTTCTTTTTTCTACTCGTGAGCTGTTGTCCAGTAGAGAAAGGGAGAAATCTTATGTTGAGCTAAACTGAACACAAGAAACATAGAGCAACTTGAGCACTAAATCAGATCATTAAGACACCAACTAAAAGGTTGAAGAAAGTTCAGGCACAAGACTCTTAAGAACTTTAGACCCTGATTTTAAACTCCCCTTCACTAGTCAACTTTTATTATAAGCGAGTTGCATTATCATAGAAATGCGTTAGCTATCACATCAGAAGTCCCACTTAGTGTGTAAATATCAAGTCTAGACATTTAGGGAACCATGAGCAAACATGTTATAAAGATTGGGGGTTTAAAAGGAAAATGACCCCATAAGCTTTGGTTTAAGGTCTGAGGAGACTTCGAAAATTCTTTTATCTCCACTAGCTCCAGATGGTGTCAGCAACTATCCGAGGCATCCTAGTGACTGTGACTTCAATAGAAGCCAAAATATGGACACGCGAAGAAGCAGAAACATTTGGATAGCTTGGGTCCCCAAGTTGAATTTGAATAGATAGTTTGGTATCATCTAAGCTGTAGCTTTGATTTCCGTGTAAATGAACAAATTAAGAGGAAGCAACATTTTCTTGCCAGAACAAAGATAAAAGAGGCGAACTGTCACCTATTTAAATAAGAAAAAAAGCTTATTGAGTTAAATTACCTTTGACTGATTCATAAGCTCTACAAGTGTTAGTTCCAGCTTTGACCTCAATGTTGTCTCCGAAATGTAATAGATATGCAATGAAGTTGAATAGAAACCAAGGAAAGGTTAAAGTCGGTGAAGAAAAGGAGAATAGGTCAGCAGGCTGCATCTCATTTGATTTAAAAGCAAGGATAAATGAGAGGTCTCTTGGGATTGTTTGGTCATATCCTATGTTGGCGCCTTTGCATTGGTTCATAGGTGTGAAACCATGGTGAGTCAAGGTAATAAAAAAGACGATGCAGACCTAAAATCACATGAATTGAAATCTCAAGGGATTTACAATCTCTTAAAATCCATGCAGACTTAGTGAAAGATATCAATACAACAACAACATACCCAGTGGAATCCCACAAGTGGGGTCTAGGGAGGGTAGAATATATGCAGACCTTATTCCCAGTATAGTCCCACTAGTGGGTATGGAAGAAATTTTTTCTATAGCTGATACCAATTAGTTGAAAATATGCTATAATCATATTGGTACACTTCAGGTTTTATGCTTTGTAGGATTTTCTTAACCTGCCTGAGATTTATGTGCTAATAGAAGATATAAGAACTTTTAGCAATTGTCTTAATTTTGTATAATATTGACTTGAGATGATTTTAAATGGAGAAACATTAAAAATTCATTAGCCAGCCTCTACTTGTTTGCGAGAAGGTGTAATTGTTGTTGCGCTCTTGCTCCAACTATTGATGAAAGTAATGACTATTCTATGGCTACAGGTTCTTGAACAAAGAGTTCAGACTTTAGAGCGAGAATTAGATAATGCTATCTCTGCTGCTGCGCATGCACGGACTGAGAAAAGACAGGCTGAGGCAGCTCAGAAGGCTGCTGAACTGCGTGCACAAGAGGTTACAAGAGAGCTGGAAAATACCACAAGTATGTACTGATGAAATTTTGAACTTCTACTACACTAAATTACAGCTATATGAATTATGTTGGTCAAATCAATTTTGCTTGGCGAGCATAGTGGAATATTAATTTCTCTCTAGCCAAGAGAGTTTTTATCTGTGTTAACCTAACTGGTTTCGTTTGTTTGTAAAGCAAAAGTGAACATTATAATACACAATCAGTCATCTGGAGTGTTTGCATCAGAGAATTGGAAACGACAGAATCAGGTCTCGTTGTTTCCAGCCATAAATGGATTTGCACTTACAAGTTCCTCTGTGGTTGCAGGAGTATTTGAGCTACACATGGAAGAGCTGCGTGCAAAGCAAGAAGAGATATCCAAGCGAGATAAGGAAATCAAACTTCTAGAGGCCATAATTCAGACACTTGGAGGCAAAGGCTCCCATTCCTCCGATGAATGAGTAAGAAGGATCTACTATGATTGTAATTACCATGTCATCTTGTACCAATTCGTTGTATATTACACAAGATTTTGGTTTCTAATGCTGTACTAGAAAGTAGGATATTCCAGTAATTTTGCTGCATCCTACTTTTATTTTCTACGTCCTTTCTTCATTCAATGGTACAATAGCAGTACCACAACCGACAATCAAATATGTGTTAGGATATCCATTACAAATCATTAACTTGAACCTCTACCTCGTGGAAAAGTGAAATTAAGATCATGGCTTGAAGATTCAATCCTGTCATTAGGCTGTCTTAGGGTCCTCCTTCGTATTTATGGTTTCAGTATCCTTCTTAGAATATAAATGGCATGCATATTGTGCCAAATCCTCTCTTTGGGTTCTCACCGGATATGTTGTTGTTGTAATGTCGAGTTATTGTGCATAACAGTAATACGAGACACCCATTCACCTTACGTAACTTTGGACACAAACAGAAAGCACGTGACAACTGTATACTAATTTTGACATCTTTGCTGAGTACGATCCATTAGTTTTAAAGCATTATGAAGTGTATCCAAATCATTAAAAAAAATTAGATGAATTTACACAATCGCTCTCAAAAATTCTCTGCAATAATGTGTACCGCTCTTTAATAACTTTCTTGGTTAAGGCAAAGTTAGATCCCGAAGATAAGTCCAAATCTTCCCCAAAATTTTAACAACAAAAAGACTCGAGATTCTATTAACCCTTATTATAATTGTCTTTTCTTGCCAACACAGGCAGCTGGCGTTCTAAATTACTGTAATAGTGAAACGACAAATCCCACATTCCTGAAGTAAAGAAGGTGCTTCAACTTCCAACGTTTACTGTCTTAGCACTCATGATTGTCATTTTATAGATATCCTTAAGCCTTCATTTTTTATTCTCATCCATACGCTCCAACCACTTTGTAATAACAACCTTCTTAACTTTCACCTTGCAAGGTACCTCTCAATACCCCTAGTAACTCCAGTAGCAACTTTTCCGATGAGCCCCCAATAAATGGTTAGCCACTGTTCTGAGATATTTAATGTTTAGCTTTTAATAAAAGATCCTTGAATTTACCCATAATTTATTCCTCATCCCTCCAATACTATTTCTTAATTCTGAAATCATTTTACATCCACCCACAAATAATTTTTTCAAAAAATAAAAATTGACTTAAATGCAGGAATAAAATTTATCCAAATACAACATGAAATTAGAGCGCAATGCGCTACAGTTCGAAGCTTTACATGTGAAATACAAGCTGTCATGTGAAATACAAGCTCTGTGCGCTAAATAGGAAAATTTCTTGAAATTTCACTTGCCCCATATATGTTAATAGTAGTGATTTTCGGTTCAAACTGTGATGAAATGTTGCCATTTTCCACTTCTCAAATGGTCAATATTACTAACGAGCGGTCTAAAAGGTGATCATCCAAACTAAATTACACAATTTAACCAATCAAGCCCAAAATATAAAAGATGATATTTGTTACACAATTTAACCAGTTAAGCCCACAATATAAAAGATGATATTTGTTATATTTAAGTATTGGAAGATGGAGAAGCACGTCGGGAGGCCAATTAAAGTACATGAACTAAATAAAAATGGTGTCAACAAAAGAGCTCCGTAATCACCAAATCATTTTCATGATGAAATCCTTTCTCCAAAAATAAGTAATTGGTAACTTTCCAAATATGAGGGCCCTTCGACCAATTCTCTATATGACGCTAAACAAATTACATAAGAAAAATATCAAATGTCAAATCACCTAAAATTATAGAACAGAACAAGGTGCACACAAGGGCATAACAGCAGAAAACCGAAGCATGGCAATTGGCAGTCAAATTGAATGGTAAGCAGTAACCACAACTCGTGGCAACACTAGAACAGAGATAGATGCAGCATAGAACGCAGAGACAAACCACTCCTTATTTTAGAGCACTACAAACAAATTGTAAAAATCAGCACAGCTTTTACCTTGAGCAATGCCAGTTAATACGCCAATTATTAACACAACAAACATTAAGATGCACAAGACACCCATAATTTATCCCGCAATAGACCAAGTGTGCAATAATACTAAGCCTTCAACAGAAATAGGAAGTACTGACTTCATCTATATTAACTATCCCAGGGACCCCCACAACCTGTTAGACCAAAGGGGGATATAGTTGAGGGATTCAATCAACAAAGCCATTTGTTTTTAAGGTTTAAAACAGAATCCATAATAACCTTGACCTGGTAGAGCCACGGGGGTTAAAAACATAAAGAACACAAAACACACGCACCCAAAAAAAAAAATATCTGAAGCTGTAACACCAAGGAGACCATCAGCTACATTAAGGACAACAGATCAAGTGAAGCTCTGGAAGATCAGGTGCACCCAGAAGCTACAAGGATTTTCGAAGACAATTAACCAGGCCTTTAGTTCAGCTACAATCACGATCCACGAGCAAGAAAATGTCAACAAAAGCATCACAACAAGACACGATCATCTGGCTGGTTTAAGGTATGATGTTCATCTGTTATGCATGTTGGGGGCAAAATAGACCAGATAATATATTCAACCTATTCAGGGGCCAGCACGTACGACAACTAGCATCAGCCCGGACAATTGGACACCTCACTAGCAGCATCAGGCACAGAGGTAGATTCATCCTCTGTCCATCCTACAGAACCAGTTGCATCCCATCCCTCTTTAGAGAATTTATAAGCACCAAACTTTGCAAAAAGCTACCCAAAAATAAAGGAAGAAAAGAAAGTAAAAGCTAGAAAGAGAGATTAAATTTTTTGGTAAAACTAATCCTTGGATGAAGCTTATTTTTAGGTTTTAATAATAGAATGTGATGAGCTCCTTTTCTATGGGTGAAAACATGATGAGACTTGTGAGCTCTTGACCAGAGAAAAAGGCTTACCCAATATATTATTATAGGTGCACAGAAAATCTCCAGCCAGCATCTGCTGTTCATGCATCGCAAATACATTAACTACAAACAGCATCAGAAGCTGTGCATATCAACAGCTAACCATCAGCACTGACAATCAACACATAATCTAACAATCAGCCTCCTCAAATTTCACGTACTAACTATAAGCTACTATGAGGGTTGAGAGCCACATCAGCATCAGCATCATCTGATATCAACCTCACCAACCTTCTCTCGATCAAAACTATAAAACCCAGCACGACGTAGGTTACAAAGTTAGTACATCCATACAAAGCATACTTTGTCTTGTAATGAGAAGTGCAGCAGTAGGAGGGAATATAAAGAAGAAAAAGTTGTAAGCATACTGCAAAAAGTGTTCTAAGAGGTCCATCGATATAGTTTCAGCATCAGGACTCATTTTAAGTTCACAACCTAGTACCATAATATTGAAAATCTAAAGATAGCAAAGACATGCAACATGTAAAGTACAAAAACATTTAACACCAGGAGACCAGTCCTACCAAAATGTCAGCTAATACTCAGCAGAAATTGCATCACATTTTGTATTTTAACACATTCAGAAGACAGCTAAAGTTGACCCACTTTTCTGCTTGTTCCCATATCATGCCACCAGAAAATTACTCCTGAAAAATGGGGGAAAAAGCATAAATGGCCTGACAAGTGGATTTAATCAGAAAAAATAGGATCCATCAGACCAAAGCTCGCGTGATCACCTCATCGACACGAGGAGAAGGACTTCGTGAATCCATTGCTCGACTTGGAGGCGAACGGCTTCGAGTAGTTGGAGAGCGTTCATTGCGAACACCCCTCCCAGGACTTTCTTTTGTGGGTGATAAGCTTCTACGAGGAGACTCCTTCCTGCGAGGACTCGGGCTACGCCGAGCTGGGGAGGCACTGCAATACATTTCATAATGATCGCCTGATATAATGCAAAAACAAGAGAATACACATCGTACATAATAGATCAAATGAAAACCTGTCATATGATGGGCTGCGCCTGTAGTGTTTTCTGTGGCGCCCCCTGCCACGATCACGATCATAGTCTGGACTTAAGCTGCGGCTCCTGGACCGATAGCGATAATCCCGCTCTCTCCGCCGATACCTATCACGCTCATAGCGATCAACACTTCGGCTCCTACTTCTCTTGTATCCTTTATCTCTATAATTGTCATCGCGGTATCTGTTGAAGGTGAAAACAACCCAAGATCAATCACCAGGTGTACATCAGACCAACAATATTTCCACAACTAAAAAACCATCTGGACATAACTATAGACAAGCTTTCCCTAGAACAGTTCCCCATGTGTGTTGTCTTAGCAACACAGTATTCAACTTGCATTTTGAGCTAACAGGTTGAGACTCCAGGCAAAACTACACAAGATAACAAATCAGCACACTTCTAGATTCACCAGTATATGCAGGTCAGGCACTTGATGAGCATAGAAATGTTGGATTTTTTTAAATTGTGTTTTGTGAGTATCAAACAATTTCCTTCCCTACTCCAAGAAGAAGGTATTTAATGATCATATACGCAACAACATTAACATAACCTAATAGCATTCTCAATGAAGTCTTCCATCGGCTATAAAACTTATGAAAAAATATGTTTGAAGATGTAAAAAAGATATAAAACACAAGTAGAGTGAACTGTCAAATCTTAAATTTTATTTGCCTGCAATAGCCAGACTTTTGTACTTTCCACATGGCCATATGACTAAGGCATCTGCTAATCCAGAAACCATGTCAGCCCTTAAGACACCTTTTCCCCAAAAAACATGATACCAATGAAGATAGAAACAGAGTGAGGAAGATGCATGCAGCAACCAAACAGGAGGAGAACATCTTAAAAAGGTTTTATTTCAAGCTAATTTCAGAAAAATTGTTGAAAATAAAATACTTCAGCACATCACCAATATAAAATACTTAGTATGATTAGTTCCACTGTTGCATACCTAGTATGGGACAATATAAAATACTTAGTATGATTAGTTCCACTGTTGCATACCTAGTATGATTAGTTCCACTGTTGCATACCTAGTATGATTAGTCCCACTGTTGCTACTTTGTATTAAGACATGAATATTATTCATATAATTGTGGTCAGTTTTATCACAAAAACTAATTGTCAGTGAACATCACACGTCCAAGAACACCGAAGCAGGAAGGAACAGAAATCAAGCACCGTCAACTCAGAATGATAGAATCACGATATCGGGAATTGCAGATTTTTATAAAAATCTCATACAAAGTATTTACTGTTCCTCTTTCTCTTCGCCTAGTTTTCTTCCTAGGAAATCTTCCCCTCCATTATCTTTCTCTTGCTAGTCACTGAGATCTTCAACCACCAAAGTGGTGAAAAGATGTGTTAACAGTAGAAGCATACAGCCACAAATTAGCAAAGAAACAAGAATAATAACCAAGTAAGCAATGGTGATAAAATTGACTTGCTACATGTCAGACCCACTTGGACAACTCCAATTTAACCAGATGCATGACCATTTTCAGCAAATTCAGTTATGTAAGCAGTATTACCATAACTAGGCAACCTAAGCATACCGTAAATTAAACACAATCCAACACTAAGTCCCCCCAAACAGCCACTTCAATCTTTACTCTATCCATTGAATAACCACATCAGATCCATTCAACAATTTTTCAGTCTCACATATTGACCTTTAACTTCTAGTCAACCTTACTACTGTTAGTCATGATGAAGCAGATTGTGCCAGTTTACAGCATAGCCACCTTCTCATTCCCTATGTAGGTAACTGTACATCTTGATGCCAAATACTAACAAAGCTCATCCACTTGGGTTGTTCACACTTCGACCTTACATTTGTAATGGCCCTACAAGGGCCTGGCATGTCAACTTAAGTAGTCAAAACAGGCAAGCAAAGGGCAAGGTTCAATTTGAAAAAACAATCAACAGGTTGAAAATCAACATAGTAAATGTCTGTACAAACACAAAATGAGCTTAAAGAACAAAATGGTGTTGGAAAGGGCTACCTTCTACGAGGGCTTCTGCTTCTTGAGCTTCCCTTGATTCCAGGCACTTTCTCAATGATCCTTCCTTGGTGACTGAGATCAAGAAAACATGAGATCAGAAACTTAGTCCATAAACAATACGTCAAATGGTAGTGTTGAATTATCCTAGAGGAACCGAAAGGTCCTTTAAGTAATAAAAATAGAGAGGACAGAAGCATGAAACTCAATCAAAGCTCCAGTAGAATATGCCCAAAGCAAACGCTTATAATATTCTTGCAAAAATGAACCAGCTACTCACATTCGTTCAGCATTTGGCCCATATTTGGCAAATTGAACAGCCATTTCCCGTCCATCAACCACTCTTCCTGCCAAAAATCCATACAGTTCAGACTCGTTAACATATTTATCTCTAAACATATTCAACAAGAGAAAATGCATTCAAAACATAAAGATAAGGTTGAAAAGAGATTTCCCTTGGCAAGACAATATGCAGCTAATGCTGAGACTTAGCAGAACAATGGAGACTCTGGAATCAATTTGTGCACCATTATTCTATGTTGCGCAAACTCTTCGTTTTTGTCGCCAAACCTGTCTCGACGCAGTACTGGCAAGGTGCAGACGGCAGGTGGGTCTCCGATTCGGTCAATCCCATCAGATACTTTGACCGGAGTCAAGAACTCAGACGGCAGCATTTTTGGAGGTTCTAGGGTTTAGGTGTTCTTGTTCCTTCATCCTTTAGACGGAAAAAGAGAAGAGAGACGAGGGGTGAGGGGCTGCAGCTCTTTAACTTTTTGAGAGAGATAAAGTAGGAATAAGATGAAATAATATAAAATTAGGGTTTGTAAAGTTTTTCTGAAAGGTCTTGTTTACCCCAGTGTTCTGGACAGAAAGAAGGCGACAAAGTGTGACAAGGGTCTATCTCTCCAGAAGGCGAGGCGAGCAGCGAGGCACTCACCCTTTTGAAGTACGGCGTCAATTAATACCAAAAAATTAAAACATTTAATTTTATATATAAATAATCAAAATCTCAATCTCAATAATATAGTAGCAAATATTTGAATTCAAAAACTAAAAATAGATAGTAGATACTACAAAAGTCTAGAACATGAATGTGAAAAAGACAACCAAAGTCAAAACAGTGAGACAAATAAGAAGAAATCTCAAGAAGGAAAAAAGAAGTACGTATTGGTTTGGACTTTGGAGTCTCAGGAAAAGGAAAAGTTTGGCTGGTTGCTAGAGAAGTCTAGTTGAGTCATTTGGTTGGAGATGAATTCTAAGTGTAATAGTGCAATTGGGCAAATTTGGAAAGAAAATCTTAAAATTATCTTTTAGCTTTCAAAACCCTAAATTGATTTTTAAGAAAACATAAAAAGCGACGGCTTTCTCGTCTTTTTTGCCTCTCGCCTTCGCCGCCATTGTCGCTATGGCATCGCCTTTTGAAGAACACCTCGCCATAAAAGCTATAAGGCGATGAAGGTCGTCTCGCCTCCCGTCATTGGTGACAAGGCGATCGCCTTTCACAACACTGGTTCAACCTTTATGGGCTGCATGTTTCAATTTAAATTATTTCAAATTTGGGCCCAAAATTTATAATAATTGCTTCAGTTTGTTTCTATTTTCAGGTAGAATTCCTTAATACTCCCTACAATTATATTGGTATATCTATCAACATCATCTTTTATTTTAGAAAATACCTTTCTATATCG
>DF357438.1:182397-209968 GCA_000787875.1 Solanum virginianum | reverse complement strand
TACTGATATAGACCAGTTTGGTTGCCTAATATCATACAACAATGTTGTGTATGTTGACATTCATGTGGTGCTCTTGGAGCTATTTCAACACCCCACTTCTCATGGTATTACTTGTTTCTATTTTCTTTTAAGATACTCAACAGTAAAATCACAACTCTGTTATGATGGAAGGAGTATGTATATTGAAAGAGGAAGTGTGAGTCCTTTTTTTTATCAGGGCTAAGATATGGAACCAAAGCATATTGTGGATATGGAGCTGGCGCATACAATTTTAATCAGAGTGCCCTGTGGAAATAACAAACAAGTAAATGGAAAAATAGTAACAACAAAAGCCTTGTAAGGATCCACAAAATTATGTAAGTTGGATGGAATTCATGCTACTGATGCAGCAAACAAGCTCACTGCATATAACATTCTGAATGGTTCTTACTTTGATCCTCTTTTTCCACTTCACAACTAGTGTGATATCCAGCCTATAGGCTGACAGATGACACTGCTATTTAGTTTCTTGTGTTTAGGAATAATAATAAACCACCACTTATGAGTACTAATTACTTGTCAAGTATCAGACTTATATGCACTTGGTGCTTGGTGTTTACATCAAATCATGTTATGTTGCCGTATGCGAACATATGACATTCATTTATTAGTTTGGTGTAAAAACGACGAGTTTTTCCGGTAAATAATATGACTTATAACTAAACTGTGACAAATATTGATGGAATAGCTAAACAAGGAATTGATAATTGAAAGATTATTAAGTTTTCATCAATGAGTTGTGATCCATATCCTAATCTAATTTTCTTTTATTAAAAAACACAATCCATCTATATCCAATATGAGTTGAATTTAGTCATTAGGTATAAGGATGGCATCTGCCCTGTTTAGCTGCATTCTCTGCCAAAAGAGATATGTTCAAGTGTTCCCATCCATTCATCTCGCACACCTTAAAAAGAAATGGCTCTCTACTGGGGAGGTAGATCAACTATAAAAATGGCTTTGGCTATAAATGACAAGGGCTGCTTTGGTTGAGCTATGCAAACCAACATCTGCTGAAATAGATAGGGGTATCACCAGTTGGCTTATGGACCTTCAAGTAATATCAATGGAGCATTCAGTCCTGTTTAACTGCTACAGTATACATTTTCATGTAAGTGTTTAGACTCTTGTTGAAGGGAGAGAACAAGACTCTGAAACAAAATCAAACTGAAAAAAAACTGAAGAATTTGAAAACGAACATGGCCTGTGAGCTTAATGAAGCTGAAGCCGATGCTATATAAGATCCTGAGGAAACTGCAAAAAAAATGAACGTATAATGTCTTAATGAAAATTCATCTTGCCGACACTATACAATTAATTGAGTGGAAGGGTGTTGCTATTTTCTATTAAAAGTGCCTTGAATTGGATTTATCTTAATTTTCATTTAACTTCTTCATGTTCAATTCTAACTCAAATCTGATTTATGTCTCCAGTGCTCTACTTTGAGTATAGTTTGAAGTGTTTTCCTACGTTTTTTGATGATTGCCATATTCCCGGTGACTTAATTTTTTGGCATACGGAATGTCGGTGTCAGGTACATGAAGCAGCAATCATAGGTCAGTCCATCCAAATTTAGCACAAGCTGCACTTAGCCACTTATATAATATATCCGATGGAAGCCACGTATTAGTGCATAGTGAATGCAAAGTAAAACAAATCGAAAATATTGTGACAAATATATATAGTACTTTCAAAACTTATATTTTGTAATCAGTATGGTTATGTAAGACTCTCAAAAATAGTCATATACGTACAATGCACGTGGAGTGAATCTAGTACAATAAAATTTTAAAAATAATCAAAATAAATATTAAATGTAAACTAATAATACAATATAATACAATGTGTAATAACTATCCAAAACAAGGAGTAATAACTAATAATCAAAATAAATATTCGTGTTTAGACCAAGAATGCTATAGAATGGATAGCAACCATCCAAACAAGGCGTAAAAAGTAAATCCGTGGTTGTCCCGCTGGCTGTTGCAAAAAGGTTGTTGCCACTTGCCATCCCCGTATTGCTTCACTGCTCGATCCATTCAAAGCAAAATACCAAAGACTCACAGGTGCAAAAATCTTTGATTTTCAAAATCTCACCCAAACCCTTCTCAGCTTCTAGGGTTTCGATTCATCCTATTCTCTCGAGCTACAGCTGCAAATTCTACACTGTTGCAATGTGCATTCTCAATAAGAGAGTGAACGCTTATATTACATCATAAATGCGTAGTTATGCGAATACACATACTCGCCGGAGGAACTTTTCACTTGCGTTGATTGAAGAAATCGAAGCCTGACAAGTGTTGTTGAGATGACGGACGAGGGATTAGAGAGGGAAAGAGATAGGGGAAATGGCGGATTAACCTCTGTGGACTCGATTGAATCACGGTGGGTATTTCAGGACGAGGATGATTCGGATATCTATAATGGTGATCATGATGGAAGGAGTATGTATATTGAAAGAGGAAGTGTGAGTCCTTTTTTTTATGAGGGCTAAGATATGGAACCAAAGCATATTGTGGATATGGAGCTGGCGCATACAATTTTAATCAGAGTGCCCTGAAATGGCATGGAACTGGACTCTGATGATGAGTATAATGCGGAGCAGAAACTGATCCGTACTGGTCCTCATATTGATTCGTTTGATGTCGAAGCTCTTGAAGTTCCCGGTGCTCAAAAGAACGACTTTGAGGTGAACTTTCGGTAGTTCCTTTATTTTGCATTGCTAGTCGTCCTAATTTTCTAGAAACTTATCTGCTATCAGTTTATACTTTCCAAACTAATACAACAATAATTTCTGTCCTGATAGTAAACTATTTGAGATATGTTATATATCCATTCACTCTATTTTAGCCAATGTCATTCTTAATTGATAACTGAGAAGAAATGGAAAGTTGAAGTTAGTTTTACTAATAATGTTAGTATAGCCAGCGGCTGGTGCTACTTTGTAATTTTTTTCTTTCCTTCCATGATTAACTTGTTGTTCAATTTATTTGATGTGAGATCATTTTCACAATGACCACTAATGAACTGAAATGTGGAGTCTGTTGATGCTCATCTGATGTACTAGAGGTAGATAAAGGGAAGACTAAAGGACTTGAATAGACAGAAAGGGCTAGTCAAGCTTAGAGAAAGAAGCATGAAACTCAAGTTTGTTAGAAGGAATGAACAGACAAAGTTGCTAAACTTGGATGCATGCTTAGCTCTTTTCTTAGTAATCAGAGAAGCATTTATCTTCTTCCTCCAATTCTATTGACGGCAATGTTCTAAGTTAAATCTGCAAAGCTGACATCTCCTTTCAGCTACTGAATCTTTGCTCTCCCTCCCACTAGATTTTTTCACTCTTCTAGTCATGCATTTTACAGCTCTCCAATTCAATAGACCTCATGTTATCAAATGAAACTCTTGTCTTCTTTATGATGGTTAATCACGAGAATCTTTCACTTACTGTTGTTTTAGTTTGTCAGGAAGTTTCACTTCTTTTTGACTAAGCTAATGCCCTTTGTCCAAGTTCACATCCAGCCATTGCTTGATATAGCTTATTTACTAGTTACCACAAGTGACTTGGAATAACTTTGTAGCAATTAGAAGAATGTCAGTGACCTTCTTGTTAGAGACACATTTCCATTCTAGAGTGAGGTCAGGCTAAAAGTCATTTGATGGCTGTAACTGTAGAAAAATAAGTCGTGAAATGACTATCCAGGAAACATGAAGCTGTGTGCACAGGACTAAGTATTTCAGGAAGAAGAAGGCTGAAAGCCAGCATCTTACAGAGAATGGTCTGATAATATTGCTGCCTGCAAATCTTATAAAAAGAAAAATGTTGCTGTCAGCAAACTAGGCTGTAATCAAGGCACAAATGGGATCAAGAATCTACAAGCCTGTACTGCACTACAAGATGGAGTATTAACGCTCACACATGAGCTACCACCAGCTTAATCATAATGGGCCAACTCAGAAACTAATAAGAAATATTTTAGAATGATGCACATGCACTCATGGTGCAGCCTCAATGAAGTGAGTGAAATCTGGGATACCAAGTTCAAATCCCATTTTCTGTTATCTGCCCATGCCTTGGTTGACAAAGTTACCTTTTATCTGTGTTGGGTGAGGTACCAAGTATCCAGTGGAATAGTCGAGCTGTGCATAAAATTCGACCAAACACCACCGAGATTAATAAATTTATAAACATTTAGTTATTATAAGCTTCTCAAGTTGGGAACAACTTTGGGGAATTTTCTTTACAGTTTTTTGCAAAAGCTGCTTTTGAGCCAATACCAAGACAGGCATGTTTGTTTGAAAATAACTCTTCTCCAATTTCTTATTCTTTTTCTTCTTCTGCAAAAATTCATCTTCAAAATTTTGAAGCAATGCCACCTAAAATCTGATATTTCTTTCTTTCATGGTATTGCGGCTGAAAAATAATTTTACAAATAATATCTTTTCTTGGGTAAAAACTCTTCTTCAAAATTTTGAAGCAAACACCGCCTATGTTTCTTGACCGCATCGATTTCTGATTAGGGTTATACTTAAATTGAGAGCCTCCATGTTTTATTTTCTTTTGGCTTTATTCAATGGTTCCTCCTTCTCAGTATTATTAGACATCAAAACCATAAAGAGCTTCAAAGCCTCTTGGATTTTTTAGCGTAAATAAAGTGCAGATTAATTGGAAATAGGTGCAATTGATGAGGACAATAAAAAAATACATATAATACAATAAAATAAGAATAAGCACAAACAATAATTATTTGCATAAAAGAATTGAATAGAAATATTGAAATAGTAATTGTATGTCTTCTTCAATACATAGCCTTTGGGCAATCACTGATGAGATGTAAGCATAGCGGCTCGGTGCCTGAACTAAAGTATTGCCTAAGAGAAGCAAAGTGCTGGCCTAGCTATTTTGCACCTTGTTCAGAGCTTAAGCATGCCCCAAATGAGCCTTTGACGACATTGCTTTTTCTGTTAACTTCATTCAGTAAAGGTCCTTTCCAGAGAATGATAGTTTTTATTTGACTTCTGTTTTGGCTAAACTTAGTAGATTTTGATTTTGAACAATAGATGCAAAATTAACTAAGTTTTGCGTGCATTTTGCAGGATGCCTCAGTGGGTAGAACTATCCTGTTAACCTTTCAGACTCTTGGAGTTGTTTTTGGTGATGTGGGAACAAGTCCCTTGTATACGTTTAGTGTGATGTTTAGTAAGGCTCCAGTCAATGGCAATGAAGATGTTCTTGGTGCATTATCCCTGGTTTTATATACCTTAATCCTCATTCCCTTGGTTAAATATGTCCTAATTGTTCTTTGGGCCAATGATGACGGTGAAGGTAAGCTAACATTTAAAATTTTGCTAATTGTTTCACGACACTTACCACATTATACTTCATGTTTTGTGTCTTCTGATTTATTCAATTAGTTGGTTAATAACTGCAGGTGGTACCTTTGCTTTGTACTCATTGCTTTGTAGGCATGCAAAGGTTAATCTTCTCCCGAATCAACTTCGATCAGATGCTCGCATATCAAGCTTTAGACTGAAGGTGCCATCTCCAGAACTTGAGAGGTCTTTAAAAATAAAAGAAAGACTAGAAGCTTCATTGACATTAAAAAAGCTTCTTCTGATGTTAGTTCTTGCTGGCACTTCAATGGTGATTGCTGATGGTGTCGTTACACCTGCTATGTCAGGTATCCTAGGACATTTTACAAAATCTGTTGGCTCTGAGAAGTGGATGGTCTTTTTCTTCTGTGTAAATTAGCCTTACTTATTTCTTTTGTGTACTTAATGACAGTTTTAAACTCTTGTTAATGCAGTAATGTCTGCTGTTGGTGGCTTAAAAGTTGGAGTTTCTGGGATTAAGCAAGGTAATATTATCTGTACAATATTGTTGACTTCCCAAACTGAGACAGTCCTACAAAGTGATGTGCTCATAATTTCCATCATACCACCCCTTAGAGACGTCTGTGAAAATTGAACTATATATAGAAGGTAAGATTTATTTGCAAAGATGACAAAAGCTAATCAAGAAATGGTTCAAATTTGCTTTATACTCTGATAGTCTACATGCCACGAGATGTAAACCTCACTGCCATCACCTAGCTCAGTAATTGTAGGATCTTATGATTATGTCGTATGTTGTATGTGGCACAAGTAAGTTTGCTAAAGAAAGACTAGTCGTGTGTTATGCGACATCACCATCATGACCTTAATGTTGGCCTAATTATATGATGATGTAGTGTTTTTACTGGCCTTTTATTTTTGGATGGCCGTATTTTAATGTTTTTGTAGTTTGATGTGGAATTGTTGTTGCCCAGTTAGCAATTACTCTTAACTATTTGTTCTTTGCATCTTATGGTGATGAACTCCATAATTATAATTGCAAAATTAGTGTCAGATAGCTCAATAAATTTGGTTGCCAAAGGGGATTCTTATTAGTTTATTAGGCTAGCTGGTACAATCGAAAATCTGACTACCTGGTCCAACAACATTAAAATAAGGGCACCCGGGTGCACCAAGCATCATATGTTCTTGCAGTGTCCGGGGATGGGCCGCACGCCAAGAGGGCATAATGTAAACGACTTACCTTGATCTGGATCAAGGTATCAACGGCTAATTCCGTGGCTCGAACCTGGAGACAACTAACTTTACTGATGCTCCAAGGCTCACCTTCCTGGGCCAACAGTCAT
Source organism: Solanum virginianum (assembly GCA_000787875.1). Lineage (NCBI taxonomy): Eukaryota > Viridiplantae > Streptophyta > Magnoliopsida > Solanales > Solanaceae > Solanum > Solanum virginianum. The sequence continues at coordinate 203,252 of DF357438.1, read as the reverse complement.
GATTTGTAAAAGAATTGAATATGACCTGATTGTAATGTTATTAAACTGCTAAAACCAAATCTGCTATGTTATTTAACTTTCTAAAATCAGGCGAGAGAATGAATTCCCTTCACTCTTTTATAATTGTGCACCTTAAAGTCCTTTTTGTTTCAAGTTTCTAGATTTTGTTTCTTTTGCAGATCAAGTAGTGATGATCTCGGTGGCATATCTTGTAATTCTCTTCAGTGTACAGAAGTATGGGACAAGTAAAGTGGGTCTTGTAGTTGGTCCTGCTCTGTTTATATGGTTTTGTTCCTTGGGTGGTATTGGTGTCTATAACATCGTTAAGTATGATTCTCGTGTTTGGAGGGCATTTAATCCTGTTCACATATACTATTTTTTCAAGCGCAACTCAACAAAGGCCTGGTACTCTCTTGGTGGCTGTCTTTTGTGTGCAACAGGTAGACACCCGTGAACTGATTTTTTTGATAGCTGATGTAATTTGATTGGCAGAATACTAAAGGAATTGTTCTGTGTTTATCTTTCCTTGGGTTTTAGTTGAGTTGAGTCAAGAAGGTTGATGCAAGCTCCGTTGAACTTGCTCTCCGTTTGTTGGGACTTCTTATTTTCTTGCATATTGGCCAGCATGAGTTGTATTTACATGTAACTTCATAAATATTTTCCTGCAAACCTCTTCATCAAAATATTTTCCTGCAAACCTATTGCTGAGAAACATCATTTTTAATCCATCCATTACTTATTTTCTCTAGCACCCCCTCAGGGAGTCCAATTTGAACACTGTGCCTCTGTGACTCTAAAATAATGAGATTGAGTGTGTGTACAAGAGCTAGGGCACATAGGTATTTGCAGGGTGAATGACTTTCTAAATTGGCTTTTACTAACGAAGTAAAGTTTTGGAACTCACATATATTGTTTATTGAATCACCAAAAGTCTGCTAGCTCCAGAGATTTCTCTTTATATTACTGTTGTAGCATGAAACTTGTTTCTAGTTTTGGGAAAAAAGCAGCCCTTGGATATGGATGCCTTTTAAGTTGTTTCCTTGGACATTGATGAGTACATTTTGCAGATTCCACTTGATCTAGAAGTCTATCAAATGATTTTTCCTGAGCAAGTCTATGTGTGGAACATTTATCATTATCATTTCACTTCCTAATGTGGTGTTTGGTCAAATTTCATCTTGAATATCTTTTTGATCACCTCAATAACTTGAGTCCATTGCTGTATTCTCATTTCCAATGTAGGGTATGAAAGTTAACATCTCTAAGTCATTTCTCTCCTTTCTTGTCCGAACCTGCCTGCATAATGCAGTTTCAATAAAATAGAATCACCGAGTTTGTAGATGGTGAAGCCTTTTAAGTAGGGGCCTCATCCAGAGCCATATGCACTTCTTTTTGCCTTCTAACTATCTTAAAAAGGTAAAACTCTCGGTCGAGCTTTTATACGTAACAGAATCTGTTGTAAAAATTAAGCTGGTCTTCTTTTTCGTGTGTTGATTTATGACATGAATACAGTGCCTCTTCGCGTTCATTTATTGTGTCGCTAGTTAATAATTGTGTCCTAGTATCTTCTTTTTGAGTTTTTACAATAGATTGTGTTTGTGATTTTGCCATCAAGCCTGTTCTTGTTTTAATCTGTTTTTTTAGATGTACAACTGATCACCAATTCTGAAATTCAGGTTCTGAGGCAATGTTTGCAGACCTTTGCTATTTTTCTGTGAGATCAGTTCAGGTATGCAACACCTTTTTTATTTGGGGGGTTATACTTTAATATAATAACATAGATGTATATATTTTTGGGACATAACCATTCGTCTCTTTTATGTCACTAAAGCTGTTCAATTTAGCAGATATAGTTATTGATTATAGAATGTTGTTTAATTTGCAGCTTACATTTATGTTCCTTGTGCTTCCGTGCCTTCTATTGGGATACCTTGGTCAAGCTGCTTACCTGATGGAGAACCATGCCGACACAACACAAGCTTTCTTCTCTTCTGTGCCAAGTAAATTTCTAGTCCAGTAGCACTCACTCTGAGAACATCTTGTTTATTTATTATAAACATGGAAAATTATGAGAATAACAATGGGAGACGTGACAGAACATATGGAAACAGAAGTGTCATGATCATGTGTAGTTCTCATTATTACAGATACGTCTCTGAATATAAAAAGTATACACTGACAAAGTATTTGTTGGGTGAAATTCTGTAATTATATGCAGGTGGAGCTTTCTGGCCTGTCTTCTTTATTGCCAATATAGCTGCTTTAATTGCCAGTAGGGCCATGACCACAGCGACTTTTTCTTGCATTAAACAGTCCACAGCTTTAGGCTGCTTCCCTCGCCTCAAGATCATTCATACGTCCCGGAAGTTCATGGGTCAGATTTATATCCCAGTCATGAACTGGTTTCTTCTGGCGTTGTCTTTGGGGTTGGTCTGCTCTATCTCAAATATATATGAGATTGGAAATGCTTATGGTAATCCTATTCTCTTTAGAACTTCCAATTTCTTTGCTGATTGCTCTCTGTTACCCTAGTACTTAATGTTTGTCGTGGTGTGCACTTGGAGCTTTCTGGTAAACGTTTAAAGGTTGGTAGATACAAAATTGAAATACTTTGTCCATATACCATCTTGTTAATTTGTCTCCCGACAACGACGCACAATATGTGTGCCTCTTTTGTTGTATGAAATTCTCACAACAACAACAAACATACCCAGTGTAATCCACAAGTGGTGGGGTGACAAGTGGGTGGGGGTCTGGGGGGTGGTGTTATGAAGCCTTACCCTTGTATAAAATGCTCACTGTTTTTTAATTTCTTTTTACCATCTTGTTAACTTGTTATTACATTGATTTGTCTGGTGTTTCGGAATTAAAACTCTCTGAATGCTGTGTGTTTTCAAACTCATTCGTGAAAACCTACAGTCTCTTACTATTTTCAACATTTAAATTTTATCATTTAACTTTCTTTATCATTTCCAAAATTTGAAGATGACAGGGACCACTTGTAAAAACTGCTTGACAAAGTGCTGGTTTCTTGTCACCATAACCCTAGTTCTGCTGCACATGATGCTCTACATATTCTTTTGCAGCAGAGTCTGTTTGAAGTATGTAGTACGTGTACAATAATTCATTTATTCATGAAGAAACCTAACCTACCTCTGTTATGAAGAGTTTTTCTTGTTTACTACGGTACATAGGAGAAAACATTCTACAATGATTCATTTGTTCATAGAGAAACGTAACCTACATCTGCCATGAAGAGCTTTTCTTGTTAACTATGGTATATAGGAGAAAACATTCCTGTAAATGTTGTATTTCGATTTAGAGTCATGTCTTCGATGATGAAAAACTTAAGGTGCTTTCAAGTGTTCATCAAATGATTTATTGATCGCCTTGTTGATATCTGATGCATACCCTGTTTGACAGCCATAGCAGAGCTTGGAGTAATGATGATGACAACAATATTGGTTACGATTGTTATGCTTCTGATATGGCAGATCAACATCTTAATTGTGCTAAGTTTTGTTATTATCTTCTTGGGATTGGAGTTGACATTCTTTTCGTCTGTTTTATGGAGTGTGGGAGATGGAAGTTGGATTATACTTGTCTTTGCTGTTGTATTGTTCCTGATTATGTACATCTGGAATTATGGAAGCAAGCTGAAGTATGAAACTGAAGTCAAGCAAAAGATGTCTATGGATTTGTTGCGCGAATTGGGCCCCAACCTTGGAACTATAAGAGCTCCTGGAATTGGCTTGCTTTACAATGAACTAGCAAAGGGAATACCAGCCATATTTGGACATTTTCTCACCACTCTACCTGCTGTGCATTCCATGATCATTTTTGTTTGTATAAAGTATGTTCCTGTTCCAGTTGTACCTCAGAATGAAAGGTTCCTGTTTCGGCGAGTCTGCCCCAGAAGCTACCACATATTCCGTTGTGTTGCCAGGTAAACTAAATTTCCCCGTTTTGCTAATACCTTGACTACACAAACCGACTGACGTGACTAAAGAAAGGTAGAAAAAGTATTAAACGTTTGCGCAAATGTTGAGACAACTTTATTAGAACTGTCACATGACAGATGGTTAAATGAATATATATGGCAGATGGAACTTTCCTAATCTTTAGGGGTTAGCACCTATGTGCGTGATGGTTAATTCTTTTCTCCAAACTAAAAATGGCTAAGCAACCAACTTATCTTCAATCCTCTCTGCTTTAGATGCTTATAAATTTCAACAGTTCTCTGTTGTAATGTTTGCTTCCTCTTCTGCAATTGATGTGTGCATCTAAGGTTAGTAGGCTACTAATTTCTCTTTTCAAAATTTTGGATCTACAGATATGGGTACAAGGATGCTCGTAAAGAAAATCACCACACTTTTGAGCAACTGCTCATTGAAAGTCTCGAGAAGTTCATACGCAGAGAAGCTCAGGAGCGATCACTTGAAAGTGATGTCGATGAATCAGACTCTGAAGAAGAGCACTCCTTCTCAAGGGTCCTAGTAGCTCCAAATGGAAGTGTTTATTCACTAGGCGTTCCTCTCTTAGCTGATTTTAGGGACACAGGAAAGGCAGTTATGGAAGAGAGCACTTCAGAAGAGCTGAAACCTGGAACATCTTCTGAGTCGTTGGTGTCTGAGGCAGAGCAATCCCTTGAAAAGGAGCTCTCATTCATCCGCAAGGCCAAAGAATCTGGTGTGGTCTATCTTCTTGGTCACGGAGATATTAGGGCAAGGAAGGATTCATGGTTCATTAAGAAGCTTATCATCAATTATTTTTATGCTTTCTTGAGAAAGAATAGTAGGAGGGGAACTGCCAATTTGAGTGTACCGCATTCACATTTAGTGCAGGTCGGCATGCAATATATGGTGTGAACTGTCTCTTTTTATTTTTTGAATTAGGTCCACAAGCTATTTTGGCAAGATTTCTGGTTATCTGTCAACTTGGCCTTCCTGATTTACATCATAATTGATGCCGCACCATTTGATGGATGCACAGAAATTGTCATACGCCTGTATTGCATAGCATAGGATGATGTGTCGGATGTCCCTGTCTTAGAGCTTGGAGGATTTGGCTTCTGGTATAGTTGTATAATGGATTCATCAAAGCATTTTGCTGGGTTGCGCATGGGACTCTTAATGATTTGCAAGACATGGAAACCCATGTAAAATTGTTGAGATTAAAAGATTAAAATGTTGTTCTTTACGCCTTCTAATTCTTGTGTTACTTGGCTTATCTTAAATTTTTATGTTACTCGAGTGTGAGAGTAGACCTAATTATCTTACAAACTAGTAACTTACTACAGGAATGAGATGTATCGGAATAGGATAGATTGAACTTTACCGGACTCCAACTAATTTAAGATGGATCACAAGTTGATTGATTTATGTCCAAACGCTCAAAAGTTTCTTCTTTGGTTTTATCCTGGTTGAAAATGTTGTTTGTTATCTTCTGTCTTGAACCTTCTTTGACATGTAGACTGTGATTTGGTAAAAAGAGAAGCAATCGACATTTCTGCCCAAATTTACTGGAATACAAACATGGCATTTTCTTGGCACGATCCAATTATTACACATTGAATGCTTAACCAAATTGTTTGTGATTCCCTGTAAGTCGATTCAGTGCCTAGAAACTAACTTGGTGTATAAATCTGCATCCCCCAACCATGTAAAACCACAGGGAGCAGGATCCATTAAAATCTGACGGCTGATAAGCTTGAGCTGAAGCAGAGTCCCCCATCCCTACAAACAGCGGCAATTACAAGGTTACACTCCCTTCAACTGATTGGTATCCCAAGAAGAGGCATAACTGAGTGTTGGAATCTATCATTGGCTGGGCTTGTGAGGATTCACTATCTGGATGCTGGATATGGATGTCTTAACTTTTCTTGCTTCAAGCTATCAGAATCAGAAGGGATATCAACTACTACTGATTGTCCATGGATTTCCTTCTGCGTTGGTTTAATCTTTAGTCTCAGTAACAATGAATTTGTCATCACGCCAATAGAGCTTAAGCCCATGAGAGCTCCTGCTATTGACGGGGTAAGCATGGTTCCAGTAGATGGCAGCAGGACTCCAGCAGCTACTGGAATTCCAACCTGTTGGAACAAAGATCAAGAGGAAAGACATATGAAGGATACAATGACGATGACGACAACAATAACATATCCAGTGAAATCCCATAAGTGGGTTTGGGGAGTGTAGAGTGTATGCAGACCTTGCCACTACCTCATGGAGATAGAGAGTCTGTTTTCGAAAGATCCTCGGCTCAAATATATTAGTTCCAAATAAAAGAAGGAAAAAACTAATAGATATAAAATAGTGACCAAAACGAAGAGCAAAGTCAATTCTTCAAGAAAAACAATTGAAGTAGCAAATAATCGAAGAGCAATAACAACATAACTATAATGGCATGACTAATCCTACGATAAACCACAAAAACATCACAAGGTAAGACAACATCTTACCCCTAATAACCTTCTACCCTAATACGTGACACCTCCACTTCTTTCCATCTAAGGCCATTTCCTCGGTGATATGAAGCTGAACCATATCTCTTTAATCACCTCTCCCCAATACTTTTACAGTCTACCCCTACCCTTCCGCGTAATCCCTAAATCCAACCTCCCGCACCTCCTAACTGGGGCGTCGACAAAACCTCCCCTTTGCACATGCCTAAACCATCTTAGTCTTGCTTCTCTCATCTTGTCTGCCACGGAGACCACTCGCATTTTCTCCCGAATAACCTCGTTCCTAATCTTATCACTCGTATGTCCACACATCCATCTCAACCCTCATCTCCGTGTCATACATCTTCTGAACGTGAGTTTTTAATTGGCTAGTACTCCACCCCATATAACAAAGACGGTCTAACCACCATTCTATAGAACTTACCTTTAAGTTTAGGTGGTACTTTTTTATCACATAATACTATAGAGGCAAGCTTCCATTTCATCCATTACTGTCCCAATGCGATGCGTGACATCATCGTCAATGTCCCCACTACTATGGACGACAGACCCAACATATTTAAAACTCTCTTGGGAATAAGCCACTTTTTAAAAGCCAATCCAAACACCCTATTAGAAGCATTAGGAGTCAACTTAAAGCTTATATGTTTTGTTATGATATTTCAAGTATATCTCCACGCACAACTGTGTGAGTTCATGAGCAACAGACCATTTTGTTCCCCTCCCTTCTCTTTACACAACTTCTGAATGTGATTAAAGCATGGCTGCACACGCAGTACAAATTAAATACAATGCAATTTCACACATATGTAGCTTCTGTAAGAGCACAGTTTATCAGCAGCAAGATTATTATTGTATCATGATTCACGTGTATATATGTAGGGGTTTAGATTTTCAATGTGACTGGCTACTGAAGGTCTTGAAAAAAATTGGTAGGCATCCAAAAGGAATGATACCCATGGGGGCAAGAGAAGCAAGAATCTTTTCCCCAACAAGTTTGAATAAGCCTCGAGCATGGTCATTTAAATCTTTAATCAATGATTTGCATGTGGCAAATTGATACCATTTATTTAGCTTAACCAGTTGTTTAAGATGGCAATGCACAAAGAAAACACTTCCTGTTCTCATGGAGAGCTGATACCAAAAAACTTACAATGTTGTATCCGAAGGCCCACCAAAGATTTTGTTTTACAGTCTTCATTGTTAGCCTGCTTAGCTCCAGAGCATCGAGCAACTGCAGAAAGGACATTTTGTTAAAAGTCATAACACAACATGTTAGAAAAAACATCAAGAAGAAATACTACATCCATTGATCCAGAAGTCCTCACCTAATTTCAAGCCTTAGTTACCCTAACAACATGACAGAGCAAGAACTAAAAGAGACTCTTAATAAGCTGCTTGCCAATGTTTTGTCATCAGAGAAATTTTTTTTAAGACAATATCAGTGGGTCTGGAGAAGGTAGAGTAAATGCAGACATTAACCCTACATTGGGAGATAAAGAGGCTGTTTCCGATAGACTCTCGGCTCAAGAAAAAGTATATCAATGCAAATTGAAAAAGAGATAACAAAAGTGAAGAAATCATTGTGAAATACTATAGAAAGCATGACAAAGCATTCGGAAAAACACGAAAGAAGAAAGAAAATAGTAACTGCAACAAAATAGTGATAATCCAAGTACATGAGACGGTAAGATAGTAACAAAAATAAAGAGATAGGAAACTACATGAGAAATAAGACGACTATTGGTATGGAAGGATAAGCAAGACAATGCTCCACTATCTGCTAACCTTCTATCCTAATTTGTGTCTTCCACGACCTCCTATCTAAGGTCAAATCCTCAGTAAGCTGCCACTTTGCCATGTCCTACCTAATCACATCTCCCCAATACTTCTTCACACTACCTTCATCCATAGCCAACTAGGTGATAGACATACTGAAGTACTAAATGATTTAGATCCTGGTAATCAGTTCATTCGCCTAGAATTCACTTTCACGTAAGGTCTCCACATTTAATTCTACTAAGACCACTGCCACCCATTCTTGAGAGATTCAGATCTGCAACTCTATTACACCATTATAGTAAAAGAGTTCCCAGACCAAAGTATTGTTACAAAGTACTATGAATATCACCAATAAACCTCCTTATATCAGTAGAAAATCAGTGTGGTGTACCTTAAAACTTTAATACTACTTAAGAAGAAAATCTCAAATTATTCATGTGAGACCTCCTTTTTCTTTTTCTTTTTTTTGGGGATAAAACAAGTATATTAATAACCGCATCAAGAAGATGCAAAAATTACAAGATATGGCATTTGAGCTTATAAAAAATCTCTGGCTAACTATACAAACTATCTAAAGCCAGAGTTAGTGAGTTAATAAAATCCTGAATTTGTTCTGTATTAATAGCAGGATACAGGTTGGACCTGCTAAACAAATTTGCAATACAATTGGCCTTCAAAATGCCTAAAGCAGTTGACTCTACATCAAAAAATCTCCTATTTCTCTATAACCAAATGCTCTAAAAAACACAAGCAGGTATCATCAGTGCATTTTTACAAGGATTTGTCACTTGTTGTGAGCTCTAAGAGGTCGTTTGGTAGGGTGTATACGAATAATGCTAAATAAAGTATATTAGTAATGCTTGCATTAATTATGCAAAGATTATTTCTTATGCATTGTCTAATATGGTGTATTAAAATAGCATGCATTGCATAATTTATTTTAAAAATATTTATTTAGAAAGATACCCTCTATAAATATGGTGAAAAAGACATAAAAAAGGTTTTAAGGGGCAATTGGATCTTTAACCATGCTAATGCATGCATTAAATCCCTGGCATTACTAATACCCAGAAATCCATCGTACAAGTAATACACCCCTTGATACACGATAGAGCGTATAATTAATGCGAGCATTAGTTATACATAGTATGAGAAGTGTACCAGACAAGCTACTACTAATACACATAGTTAATGAATGCATCATTTTGCCAACACCTCTACCAAATGACCCCTAAATATTCACGGTGGCAAAGGAAATGGTTGGAGCAGTATTATGTCATGCATACTGCTAACAGAAGGCACTTTATGTGACTGGTTCCTGAAAAATGTTATAACACAACTGAGAAAGGTCAAGTGTTGAAACTTTTGAAGACATGACTAATTAAAAGAGAGATCTATCGAACAGTTTAAGCTTTTGGATGAGGTGGTAATACAAATTCAACATGGTAGCTGAGCAAGTAAAGGTCCTAGGCTCAAGTATGCCGCTATCCTTCATTAAAAAATGCCACATGCTTGACCCATCAAAAATAATCAGTCCCGCATGTGATGGGCACGTAGACAATGTGAGATATTAAAAGTGTGTTCTCAATTAATATTGTTATGATGATGAATGTAGGCACATCACAAGCACCTGGAAATGGCCCTCTGAGGCTAGGCATTGCATATTTGAACAATGAACTTATTCAAGATGCCCAGAAATTTAACATGTAAGAATGGGAGTTTTCACTCCCAAATGCTATGCCAGGGAATTCAGGACTCAAATGGGTCTTTTAGAGAAAGTACTTGTCAGATCCAAACAACCTTTAGTAGTTTACATACAATGTAATAACCATTTCTATCTGTTGATCTGATTCAAGTGTTTGAAAATCATAGAGTTACAATGTTCTCAGCATGTGTTCTGAAAACTAAAACCTTAAGACCAAAACAAGAGTCCATGTTTTTGCCCAATTTTACCATACACTCAGAAACATAAGCCAGGTTACTCTAGTTCCAGAAAATAACAAACGACATGAAAGCTGTGAAAGTTACAAATAGGAGAGATGGACACCTGAGATAACCGATCATGCATCAGTACAATGGAAGCCACATCACTTGCAGCTCCAACTCCGCCACCAATAGCTATTCCTACATGTGCTGATGCCAAGGCTGCAGCATCATTTATCCCATCGCCAACCATAGCTACAACTTTCTGATCCTTTTGTAGTCTGCTTACAAACTTATTCTTTTCATCCGGTTTGACTCCATAATATACCTGCATTCAACCATCTAACTTATTGACATTTTTGCATTAACTGATGGAGAACTTCTTGTAACGTGTTTCAGCTAAAGGGTCAAAAAAAGTTTACCAACTATTACTTCCAGCAAACCTGATCCTCCATCAAAATTTGTTTTTGGTCAATAAAACATACTAGACTAATGATAGAATGCATGAACAATACAAATAACTTAAAATTTTGTTAAGTGATTGATGAGTACAACCAGTTTGGGACCGAAGTTTTTGATGTATTCCACTTCTACAGTTATTATTTAGCTTCTGTTGCTTATATACTTATGTAGAATGAAATTGGAAAAGATGACAGAGAATGATAAGACATGAATCTCCTCCCAATTGAATCCAATAAATTTACATATGAAATATATATCAAATTTAAATGTACAATAACATTCTCCGAGGTAAGTAACAGGTTCCTGTACTAGTGATTCACTGTTGTATGTATGTTCTAAAAGTAACACCAAAGAGCCACAATTGTGACAAGCTCCAGTTTTAGGCAGGGAAATAAAAATATTAAGGGTTTTAACTTTGACCTTCCATCACTAAACACAAAATTAATAGAGCTTCCCTCTAATTTAACATACCATTAGAAATAGCTCCTTCGCTGTTATGAATTGCTTAACATCCCTTTAAAACATATGATATCAGAAAAATTATGATAGCAACACAGCTTTTAATACCCTTGTGAAAAGTTTGAAGCAATTTTTATTTAAAAATAAAATAAAGGGAGACAGGGAATATTCCTCTCCTCAGAAAAAATTCTGCATCTTCCATTCAACCCAACCTAGCCCCACTTTCCCACATTTCAGAAAATCGACACCAGCACACCATTGTTTCTGTTCATGTGGATTAGTTACCCCTTCCCTCTTCCTGCGTTAGTATTTGGTCACAAATGTCATCTCAGCCCACACACAGCCATCATGGTCATTTCCCCTCTTTAGTATTCCAGCCAGCACAGACCTCCCAACCCCTTATCCCCATAATTGTCTGATCCCTATGCTTCTTTTTCAAGTTTCTGATTCCATTTGATGTCTTTATGCATCTCTGTACAAACTGATTTAAAGGAATATTAATGGATTGTATTGGATGATAAAGAAGGCTTTTGACTGTGACTGAATGAAGGCTCATTGAACCATGGTTATTTTTATAAATTAAGCTAGTAGTCTCCAGTGCATTCAGTTAAAGTTAGGTTTCTAAGGATGCCTGTAGGATGAAGGAGGAAAACTTGTCTTTGCTATCTTCATTTAATGAGAATCTGAAATTTAGAAACAAACATAAGGAATAACGATGAGAAGGAATCTTTGTCTCGTCCTGGAAAGAAAGAAGGAGAGGTTATAGCTGGAAAATTAGAATTTTGGCCAAAACACATGCAAATTTAAATCCACTCATATCATTAGGCAGAGAGGTGCCAAATATTAATCAAGGAGAGACACATCCTTTTAGTTTTAAGACTGTAATGCACCTTGACTTTTGGCTTTTTGTTTTTTTCTGCTATATTAGGAGGAAAGCCCACTAACTGATCCATAAAGTAAGATAGTTCAACATTTATTCACTTTGAACATACTCAAAACAGGAGATCTTCAATGCATAGTGATAGGCGCATATCTTATCCTTAGCAGAACACCTAGTTTCACGACTATATGGCTCTCTCTACCGTAATAAATTTGACTGGGTTATCCATCTCACATGAACATTTTTAAAAGGAAGGGAACACAAAAATTTGATTCAAGAAATTCAACAAATTTCCATTTAGTTAGGCATTATCAACATTTGAATAAAAGGAAACAAATCTAATTTCTATTAGCTATCATAAACTAATAGATTGGCCCTAATTTCTACTAAGCAATTATCCATTAAGAGTCTAAATTATGTACCAAAACTATAGAGAAACCAATCTAAATGAGCTAAACCCTTCCACATCTCTGTGTAGTTTAAAATATTGGTGTGGCCACAAAATAAGTTGTGCACCTGTAAAGAACCAACTTGAGAACTGACAGCTATGGACTTGCACAGTTTTTTCTTATCCTAATAGAAAGGTAATGAATGACACAACTTACAAATTCTTTGAGTAATGATGCTAGAGATCAAGGTCTTATTATTATAAAGCTCATAGAAACTTCCTCCTGTCAGTTTTTGCTAATTTGCTTTTATGGTCTATGTTGTTCTTTTAGAGCAGCAGACTCTTCTGATCCCTAGCTATATCCTGTAATATTAGGTCCACTTTGCATGTTGTAACATACAAAGAGGTACAAAGAAGAGCCCCTAACTAATTTGGAGGTTCTGGTCTTGTAAGTGGTGCTTACATTTTCCTTAGGGATGCCAACAACAGATGCAACGTACTCGGCAGCATTCTTTTTGTCACCAGACAGTAAGTAAGTGGTAATCCCTTGTTTAGACAAAGATTCAACAACATGCCTTGAGTCTTCTCTGATTTGGTCCTCAACGTAAATTAGACCAGCAAGGGTGCTATCAACTCCCACATATACTACTGATTGGTTCTTAAAATCATCAGATTCTTGGAAAGGATTCTCAAGAACTCCATGCCTGCACAGTTTGGGGTAGCATCAAAACATGACTCTATTAAGAAGGATATCATTGTCCAACAGAAAAAGATAGTGACCTAAAAGTAGAAAGAAGAAACAACCTTTTCACCCACTCTAGTGTGCCAACAGAAATCCTTTTATTATCAATATACCCGACAGCACCAGATCCAGGCTCCTCCATGAATGTTCCATCCAAAACCTGCACATACACATTCGAGAAATAAGGAAACAATTAACACTTGCTACATGTTGACAACATATATAAAATATCTAAGCCCAACTATACCCCTAGATTCCATAATGAAATTGTAAGGCTGTTAGTTTCCTCTGCATCTTACTGCTCAGCCAGGACAAATAGAACATAGCATGCATCAGGTAGAAGTGAAGAATTTAGATATTTATGAGATTGGTGAAGGCTGACAAAAGAATAGGGAACAAAATAACAGAAACCTTCTTCCTCAATTAACCTTGATTAAGACAGTTAAACTCCAGCTAGTTTAGAGTCAGATATCCAAGCAAAACAGCAATTAATCATCGCGGATTTTACTGCAGATCTAAGTAAATAAATAAATCTCCTCTCCAACAGCTTAAACTTTAGGGCGATAGTACATGCAATGCAAGTATGCAACATCGCATGATAGCAGTTCCGAGATCTCACTGCTATCCACCAACAAGATGGTTCTCCATAATCAAAGAAAAGAAACCACGCCTGCACATGAGCTGGCTGTTGCAAACTTAACAAATAAAAAGAAGTTTTTATCTCTAATAACTTAAAAGCTTAGATAATGTTCACACAATTCAACAGACTCAAAAAAGATGTGTCAAGGGGCAAACCCAAAACCTTGTCAATGGGAAAAAAAGGTATATTCAATTCCATTTGGCTATTCTAATGAGGGAGCTCCTGCACACTCATTATTTCAAGTAATTAGAAGATCTGTTAACTGTGCCAAATGTAGCTTCAACTACTTAATGATATATGCTTAGGACAACAAGTTTTTTTCAACAATTACTATTCCTGAATAGTAGTAACATATTTGGTCCTTCAGCAGCCTTTGAATTCCATGAACATCACATCAATTTTCTGGCTAACCAATAAACTTCCAATTAGCATGATTAAGTTAGTGAACATTGCAAATTTCAAGTCACATTGCTTCGCTAAACAAAGTTGGGCCCATCACATGCCCCTTGTTACTACTCACAAATTTTACATTACAGTTGGAGTTTCAACGAAAATAATTAAGCATAATAAAAATTTTCAGAAACTAGTATGCCGTATTGCTCCATTTCCCTCTCCGCAGCATTAGTGGACCTCTTCCATAACCCACTGATTTCTAAAATCACAATTTGGAGACTGTATAAGGTTGACGCATAGTGCAGATGACGATATAGTCTTACAATCCAATTATCATTGCTTCAGCAATGTGTATGCTCGTTCATGCGTGCATAAGAGAAAGATAACATGGACAAAGACAGTTAAATATATCATGCAAAGACAGTTAAATATATCATGCAATTCAACGGGCTAAGATTCTAGGAAACAAAGTTCATGTGCATAAATTTGGATACTGTTCCTATAAAGAAATAGGTAAACGCTGATAAAGGAGCACTGAACATGGTATGTACCTTCAATTTTGAAAAATTTGCCTTCTGAGCAGCCTCTACAATTGCTTTTCCAATTGGATGATTAGTATTTGATTCAACTCCAGCAGCAAACTTCAGAATATCAACTTCTGACCACTGACAAGGTGAAGTTGAATCTTGTCTGTACCAAAACTTGGCTCATTACCTCCAATGAAAAAATACCATTGGCACCTTTTCTATTACTAGAAGGTGTCTGAGTTTCAACTAAATTTTAAACATTTTCCACAGTTCAAATTTCTGTTATTGAAGAAACAAAATCTAAAGACTGACAACTAACTTCGCAGCAAAAAGAAGATGACCAGCATAATTTAGAGGAGGAGAGGACACAAAAGAAGTGAACAACTAGTAAAACTTTCCCTTTTATTGAAGATCAAATATCCTTTTTAAGAAAATGGTTTGCATTTTGGAACGCCTAATACAGACAGGAGAGAACCAGAGAGGTAGTATAAATACAAAGTATGCACTCAACCTTGAATCTGCATCTTCTCGATGGCCTTGAACTTGAGACACAACTTTGGTCACAATTGGTCTACCAATAGTCAGTGTCCCAGTCTTATCAAACACAATTGTATTCACTGTTGAGAATCTTTCTAGGACACTTCCACCACGCAAAAGCAAGCCTTTAGTGGCACCAAGTGAGGTTCCAACCTTTACACAAAAATGTCTAAAGCATTAGTAGTGCATCAAGTGTTAGGACCATGCCTGGATTTGACATGACAGTACAATAGGATATCTACATTTCTTTACCATCACTGCAGTAGGAGTGGCAAGACCAAGTGCACATGGACAGGCAATAACCTGTGACCACAAACCAGAAACCAATTACTGCAAAGCAAAGAGAGAGAAATATAATCATGGGATAGAGGCATGCCCTTGCCCACTAAATGCGAAAAAGAGCATGAAATCAATTCGGAAATAGCAGTAGCGGAGAGTTAAAAAGATTTTACAAAAGGATTACTCAATCAGATTCGACAAATTATCTTGTGGGATGCTGCAGAATATGCCAACTTTGAAACTTGTGGGTGATTATAGAAAATCAACTCAAATACTAGTTTATACACTAACATACCAGTACAGTACATGAGAGCTGCAACGCTAGTGAAACAACACTTCCATGATAAAGGGAAGAAGGCAGAACGCGAGCACCAAAAAGGCTCCAGAACATAAAGGTGGCAGCAGAAAGTGACATTACCCCATAGGTAAAATGCCCAGCGACCTAGTAAATAGAAGCAATTAAGCTGTTTTCAGGAAAAGGATACAAATCAAATTCCTTTTGCAAATAATATTAGACATTCATTTGGGTGAACCACGTAAGCCTCCAACAGCCAAATATTGTATGCTTAAGGAGGAAACATAGTTTTAAAATGGAAACCTTGTCAGCCAACCGCTGTACTGGAGCTTCTCTACTCTGTGCTTCCTCTACTAATCTAACAATGTCACCAATTGCAGTTTCACCACCAGGTCGTTGCACTTCAACAGTAAGTGTTCCATTAAGGTTTATACTTCCTGCCGCAACTTCAGCCTAATTCATAAAAACAACATATCATGATATTATATGAATTGAAGAGAAATCAGATGGAACTTTAAACTGGACATCTGTCCAACCATAAAGCAAAGGCTTAAAGAGGAAAGCAGTAGGTGATTTGAGAAGATAGGTTGACTACCCCAGGTGATTTAGTGACAGGTAATGGCTCCCCAGTAAAACTTGATTCATCAACTGTGCTTCTACCG
This sequence comes from Solanum virginianum, assembly GCA_000787875.1. Classification (NCBI taxonomy): domain Eukaryota; kingdom Viridiplantae; phylum Streptophyta; class Magnoliopsida; order Solanales; family Solanaceae; genus Solanum; species Solanum virginianum. The sequence continues at coordinate 186,820 of DF357438.1, read as the reverse complement.
GCTCTGACAATTCCATCAGCTGGAACACGGTCCTGAATTTCAATGAATGGTAAATTTAACTGCTATTGGTTGCTATTTCTGATCAGAATATTTCTACAGATCAAATGACATCCATTATTTTACACTTGTAGATAACAGAAGAGGGAGATTGACAATATAGCTGATTCAAGTAAGAACAGTTGCAGCTCCACAGTAAACAGATTTAGGTAACCAAATAAGTTACAATGCAACGTGAAGAAAAAGCACAGCTTACTTACCCCAGGTAAAACAATGATCTGATCTCCGACTGACAGACTGTTAGAAGGAACTTCAACAGTGGAGCTGGATTCTCCAGAATCTTCACTGACTACAAGTCTTGCTTTAGATGGCAAGACATTGAGAAGGCCAGTCATGTCGCTTGTAGCTTTAATTTTAGCTCTCTGCTCAAGGTTTCTTCCCAGTAAGACAAAAGCAATCAACATAACAGGTTCCTCGAAGAATGTTTTCCAACCCTACAGGAAAGGTCATTAGATGAATGCTAGCTGCAGATATTCCTGATCAAGGCTGAACAACTGGGAAGCAATGCAGTACTGTACTGCAGAAAAGTTCTTGTGTTTAAAATGGTATGTATTACTGTACTACAGGAAAGTTATTCCTTTCTTTATGGACAAAGAGAAAAGCTCTTAAAGCTTCAGCTGAAGAGTACAAGGGATTCTTATTTGTAAACATAATTGGATGCACTTGTTTTTTTATAAGGAGAAATCGGATGAACTTAATAGAGGATGCTTGCTTCTAAAGTTCATTCATTATACCTATTTTTATAGATTACCCAATCTTCTCTAAATAAACAGACAGTGGCGCCGCAACAAACAATAGAACATATTTACACCAAAAGCCTTAAGGCACTTTAAATAAGGTCAGTCAGCGCCTCCTTTGTGAACATGTTCCCACTTATATTCTAGTAAAATTCAGCTTTGTCTTAGCAAAAATGATATTAACCATCTAGAATTATCCTATTGGATATTATATAGGTACATTATAGACATAAAATTCAGTAGGTAAAGCAAACATGAAGCCAGTAGTACAAAACAATACTAAGAGAGTACAATGCATCTGTTACTAAAGTATGCTAGTAAATATTATATACCACATCTTACCTTTACCATTTCCTGAACATATTCAGGACATGTTAGTGGCTTTAGGTTCAGATTTAACTTTAGGGGTTTGTTTAACTTTATAAGCTGCTATTTAAGATTTTAGTAATTTCATTATGTTAAACAGTCAAAGGACTTCTGGATGAATGATTATATTCTTATACTCCAGTATTTTGCGCAAGCAGGCAATCCCAGCAGAACATGATTACATGATGTGTATGCCTCAAATCTTTAGATGAAACATATATTAACCAGAACAAAGCACAAGATATTGGAAAACATAGTTACCAGTTTTGGTATCAATGCTGCCATTGAGCTCACAGCAAATGATGACAAGGCCCCAAGACCAACTAATGTATTCATGTTTGGGGATCCTTTACTTAGGCTTTTCAGACCATCAATAATAAGTTGTCGACCAGGTACAAGCAATGTAAACAGGGATAGAGTCATCTGGAAACCGGTGGAATGAATTGAATGGATCCATGAAGCCTTAGCTCCAAGGAAATGAGAGAGATGCCCGACTAGGCACACTGCACATAAAGCCCACGAGACGGCAAGCCCGCGACCTGTTAAAACTTTAGATTATTAATGGCATGTTACTACATTCTGATGAACAAAGTCCCATACATGTAATATCTTAGAAAATGGCTGGAAGGGGAGCTCCTCAGTAAGGCATGTACCACTTTCTTTCAACTGAATACGCTTTGCATTCATCTTCTTCTCAAATATTTCGAAGTAGTTTGCCCTTCTGGAATCTGCATTAAACTAGACCCATGTCATGTTGATATACATGGAAACACTTCAAATAAGAAGGTGATATGCAATCAGATCACGAAGGAAGATATCGATGCTGAAGGTATTTCCTTGAGTTTATGATATTTTAGGAGATAACAAAAAAAAATTATCAAATCACTTCTAGTTGTTCTAGGACATAAACAAACTGTTGGGACAAAACTGGGAGACTCAACCAAGAGCATCTCATCCAAAGAAGTTTAGCCAAGATGAGTCTACACAACCACAACAATGGTGTTGCACAAATCAGTTCATTCAGGAAGTGTTTATCAGCAATCATGTTTACAACTGCATCACTGTTCCTTTACACATGGAAACCATTTCCATAATCCTTTTATGCACCTTGAATATGATTGGGGGGAGACGGGGGGCACAAATGAAGATAATTATTTCTCCAAGATTATACTTCCGAGTCGAAAAGATTTTGAAATGAAGTAAATGGCTGGGCACTGAAATGCAGATCCAGGAAAATATTTAGAAGTGCATCCACTTAAACTACTTGCCTCTATTTTGATCATCTGAGTTGTCTAAAACTTATCCTTTTCACTACACACTTTATGTTCCAATAATTACCTAATGCAATCTACTTCAGTTGCAAGAATCACCTCAAAGTTTCTTTTGGTCATTCTGCCTTCCTACCTTTTATGTGGATCAACTATAATTGAGGGAGTGCTTTTAAACTAATAGGTTGTTTCCCCACAACAGCTAAAGCTAACCAATAAAACACTATACATTATATGTTTTTTCCAAGGTAATTGATTTTATTAATGTGGGAAAACTTCAATATATCAGCAGTTTACCTTTAAAGGCAAAGAACCTACACATGTATAGACATAATGAGTGATTGACAACATGAATAGAGGACCACTTAATAAGTTAAACAGTACACAGGCGATACATAAAATGGAATGGAAGTGTGAAACGAATCAATGATAAAAGATTAAGATGCTTCCACAATTATAGATTATGAGATTAAAGGTTCAACCTACTATTGAAATGATTATACGTATCACTTTTGTGTTTTCGTTCAGATATTTTCAGCTGAAAACTGAAATTAGTTTCTCAGTTAATGAGCCGGCCAGTGAATTGATTGAGCCATCCTCTACCAATTGATGAACCTCAGCCACAAGCAGTGGTATGTGGTGAACAATCTGAAACTATGGCAGGAATGGAATGCTGTAGATGCAAAAAAAATGAGTAGAAGGCTACCAACAAATTTTTACATGAATTCTGCAAGTTTTGACTTTTTTGCTTAGTGCTTAAGCATATGCAAGATGTGACTGGAGTAATCGTACCAGCTAGCCTTTTGAAAAAAAGAAAACAAATTGATGTGAATTTATGAATCTGCTATTTGTGCAGATGCTTGTTTTACATGGTTTGTTATCTCACCCAATACAACCCAAATTGAAGGCAGAGTTCCGCATCCAGAAAAAAGATGCAATTAGAAGGGAGACTAGAAAGGTTGACCAAACTTAAGTAATGTCTACCGATTAGAGAAGAGAACATTACATCATCACAACAATATCTTTGAAGTTCCCTAATTTTTCCTGCTAACGACTTACACCAATCTTGCTACAACAGAAATTTCACAACAGTTGTAAAATGTCACCATAATATCAGATTGCAGGACTTAAAAGATCCCCTACATTTCATAATAAATGGGAAAGATACAAGGAAGGACACAACTCGCATATCCTTAAAGTTAACGTTTCATGGCCTGAATTACTACAGTAAACTTTTATGGAAAGATTGGTCCTATTAACTAATGACATTTATAAACTTGTCTCAGTACAATAATTCAAAATGCAAGCCTCCTTGTAGAAATTCCTCCCTTCAACAAATCCACCAATTCTTGCCGCTGAAACTCTCACCTATAGATGAAAAAGGACCTTGTTGTCAAAATCAAAATCATCATTTTGACCTAATATATTCTATTTTCATCAAAGAAGGGAGAAGTGACTAAGAGGTGCTGCTAAGAAGGGTTTTAGTCAATATAACAGAGACATACCATGAAGGACAATGGTTGCTCATTTCAAGAAAGCTTTTGCATTTCATGACGGAAATTCCCCTTCAATGACTCCCTCACCTGTCAATTACCCACCAAGCTTCACATAAGTAACAAAAACCCCAACTGTATTGCAGTCTGTGATCTGCTTGAAATTTAAGAGGTGCTAATGGACCAAAAAAAGTATATTATTTTTTCATTTAGCATAAAACCGGAGAGATATTCTTAGTTAAATTCCTACTCTTAAGACGAAAAGCAATATCGTTCAACCCCGGAAAAAAAAAAGAAGAAAGAGGAAGGACGGTGGATGGGTTTCAGTTGTGTTTTTAATTCTTATCTTATTTCCTTCCTTGTAATCAATGACAACGTACCCGGTGAGACTCCACAAGTGGGTATTCCTTTCCTTTTAATCAATAGTGTGAAACTATTACTCGCCTCAGACTAATAAAAAACAAGGAAACAATGTCAGACTGCTCTAAAATCGCTCTACAAA
>DF357438.1:121852-158368 GCA_000787875.1 Solanum virginianum | reverse complement strand
CATGAAGATTATTTTTCACATCGAAAACCCTTTCAACGGTATGCAACCAATCAATAAACTCGTCAGAATGAGACTTACCATCGAATTACGGAAGGTCGACCTTCATCCCTAGGGTTTGATAGGGCTGGTCGGGCTCATGCCCTGACCGTTGGTTACGTCTCTGAGTCGGGATCCCCCACAGGTTAGATCCCAGTTGGCGCTCCAACTCTCGGATCCGTCTCTCCATCGCTGCAATTTCCAGATCTTTTTGGTCTCGACGATGGTTCGGTGGCCCGTCTTCTTCGGGATCGACTCCGCGACCCCGACCTCGGCAACGACTCCCACCACGACCACGGTTCGCATCCGCCATCAACCTGGCTGCTCTGATACCAACTGATGCAACAATGGATCAAAGAAGACAATGGAAGAAGAGATCGAGAGATTTGGGGAAAAACACTGCACTCAGTGTTCTGTTTCCTTCAACAATTTTTTTTACAATCAATACTACCACCAAAAAATTACAATTGCCCTTTCTAAAGGGTATAAGTTCCTTCATATACAAAATAAACCCCCAACTTAATAAATAGCAGAAATTAACCCAAAAACAATGCCAAAAAAACCAAAAACAGTCCAAAACAATCTACATCAGTCCCATTCTGCATCAATGGGAATCCATTTCTTTGTATTTCTTGTCACCAAATAAGTTACAGTACAAGCTCTCGAGCAGTATGAACTTCATGGTGAAGTCGAGACCAAGAAGACATAGGAGAACATGGTTTCTAAAGAAGTTATACAAAATAGTTATTTACAATTTGATTGGACAACATATTCCTTGCAAAGGTGAGTGGAAGGCAAACCTTGAAAAATATACTGGTTAGAATCCTGAGAAGTTTCACTATGCAATACGAAACCTTATCAAGAAACGTCTTGGGGACTTGGTGCTTGCTTAGATAGATCGACAAGTCAGCCTGATACTGGCTAGAAAAAATAACAGAAATCTATATAAATTAGTGAAATAGAAAACATTCTTTTTCTTTTGAGCAAGCAAGACAATGTCACGTGAAACTACATGACATCTTGTACCCAGGGAAAAAGGAAAAAGAAACAGATCACGAAAAAGATTCAATTAACATGTGCTCCAGCTACAACAGTGATGTACTACTACTGAAGTGTCACCAATACTGAATTCTTACTCCAATATTGAATTCTTACACCAATATTGAATTCTTACTCCAACTCTCAAGGAGTGAGAATATCAGAAGTCCCACAGATTTAGCTGCTAGCTTTGGGGATCAAGGTAGCTGAAGATCCATTCACATCATGGTATCAAGGTGGCTCTGCCACTGGATGTATTCCAGCAAGACATAAACCAGTAATCGAAACAGAGTTACATGAAAAACAGGGCAAAAGTAAGCAGTAGTTGGAAGAACCTCCAAACTATTGCTTGCTATGTGTATGAAACAATGAAAATTAATTGAAGAAATTTATAGAAGTAACAAGTTGTACACTTATCCATACTGATGTAATAAGTCACATATTATGAAGCAGTTCCAAGGCCACACAGAGCCATCTTCCCAATAAACCCAATTTAATGCCTTTGTCTCTTCCAATAATTCCAACGCCGTCAACTCGTTCTAGGATTCAGGGTAATTAGTTTTTGAATTACTTTGACTGAGCCATTTTAAAAGTGGAAATAATTAATTACTCATTGTTTGTTTGGCGGTTGACGACAAGGAGTAGTTTTGGTTTGATTGTTACACAGTGTTTACACGCCCTGAATTATAAATTTAGTATGTGACATAGAATTTGAATTTGGGTAGAAGTAGATGTACCTAGTTTAAAGGGATTGGTAAGTCGTGCCGCCTTCTGTTGTCTATTTATACTGTTATTCAAATCATAATTTGAGTAGAAGTAGATGTTCCAAGTTTAAAGTGACTGGGATTTGATTTTAGTAACGAAATTATTTGTCTATTTATATCAATTCATATTTGTTCCTTCTCCCAATCTCACCTAATTGTTCTTTTTGTGAGACATTCCTAGAGTCCCAAATAATTTATTTATCTTTTTTCTGAAACATGTCGAGATGAAGTATCATATTATTAGGTGTGTTTCTGTTGTTGGGTGCTGGCATAGGCATGGTTACTGCCACTTCAAGTGAACCCAAAACAGAAAACAACAAGAAGTTGTTTGGTGCTTCTTCCATTCAATTATGGTGGTGTCATCACTATGGACCTTCAATCGGATGGTGGTGGTGTCGTCCTCACCCTAAAAAACTAGCTCACGTTCCATTCAATTATGGTGGTGTCATCACTATGGACCTTCAATCGGATGGTGGTGGTGTCGTCCTCACCCTAAAAAACTAGATCACTTAGCTCCATCTCTATCTCCCTTCATGATGCAGCTCCATCCCCAATTGATCATGTCGTTTCGGCCCCACACATGGCTCCATCATTAGCCCCGGGTCCAACAACTTCTTACATGAAGATGGATGATTGTGTATCAGATTTGATTCGTTTCGTTTTCAGGCGTAAAATTTCACTATCCTCGTAATGTTGCAAAGTCGTTTCAACAATTTCAGATGATTGTTTTTACCAAGGGTTCACGCATTCTAAAAGGGTGCCTTTTTTCCTAAGCAAAGTCAGGAACTATTGCAGTCATCATCAACGCTGAAGCATGATCGCATCTTAGAACACTGCTTAAGCTTTTCATTTTTTCTCTTGTTTTTTTTCTTCTTTTTGGTCATTTAGATAATTAGATTAAGCTTTATTTAAAGGGTGTTAGTTGGTAGTTAATAATATTTCATGTTAATTTTTCAATAAATTCTTTAATTAGTTCAATTAGATCTTCATCTCTGATTTTTTTTTGTTTTGATTACTACTTTTTGTGTCTATATTTGACTTGATAAAACCCACATGTAGACTTGATACATCCATTGAGAAAACTATGATTCACATAACTATTTTATCACATCAACCTATTAATATTAATGTTTAGTATTAGGTTAAGTAAAACTCAGCAGAAAGAATAATAAATAAATTGTTTATTTTTTTATTTATTTTAATCATTGAATCCTCTTATATTAAAAAAAGTAAAAATATTTATTCGTGAAAACATAAGATGTTTATTTGTTGATTTTGATTAGCAAACATAACATATTAGAGTCCGAAATTAAAAAGGTAAAAAATTTTGGACAAAAAACCAAAAGGGCATCCCAAAAGTTTAGAAATTAACGGAGCCGTTTAATGTCGCTTTGGAGCCGTAAAGGTAAGGCGCACCTGTCGGAAATATTTTTTTAAATTCTTTTTTGGTCCTAATTTGGTTAACACTAGGTATAAACTATTGGGGTCAATGAATAAAAATTAACCTTTTAGTTTGTACAGATAAGCAAACTTTGTTTGTATCTCTTAATGCATCAAATTGAAAAATAAAATTGAAGAAAAATAAATAAATATTAGTAATCAAAGATTTATTTATTTATTTAAATTGAAAAATAAATAAATATGTCTTACGTATTAAGGGGTCATTTGGTTAAAAATGAATAATGCAGAAATTAGTAATACAATGATTAGTAATACAGAGATTAGTTATGCAGAGATTAGTAATGTTGACATTATTTTTTATCCAGTGTTTGATTTATTGCTTTCTGTTTAATTTGTGCTTGGTTTAAAATTCTATAAAAAATTTATTTCTAATTACACCCTTGAACTATAATGACATTTTCTATTTCATGTAATTATATTAAAGTAGATTATTTTTTTGTGACTTCTAACTAGTTAGGAGAATAATAATTTTGTCATTATGTTTCCTATTTTTCTCATTTGAATTATTTGAGAATAAATAATTGTAATCTTAATAAATTAATCACTAATAAAATGTCAATCTTTAATTTAATAAAGATAGATCATCTATTATTAAAATAGAAAAGATGGTAAATTTATTCAAACAAATTTACTAATACAAAACTACAAATATAAAATACAAAATTAAAAAAATAAAAAAAAGTGTAAAAGAATTTGAGGGACATTTTTGTCTTTATATATAATCTCATGGTATTAAATCAAAGGGATTAGCTAATACCACCAAATGGGAGATATTAGTTAATACTATGTATGTGATATTAGCTAAACCCATAGATTAATTAATACACGTGTCTAAATTTCTAGCAAACATAATATTATTTAATATCAATAGTTAATCCATAAATTATTTACTCTAATACATACTACTGAACAACACTTTTAAGTGAGGAATATATCAAAAATATGAAATAATGTAGAATGATAAGAGGCTTTAATTGCTACACTTTCTTAACTAATTTCGTGAAAACTTTTCGAAAGAAAGAAAAAAAGTTCCATGAAGTCTCAACTACATGTCAAAGTCTTCGGAAATTATTAGTTAATTGTTACTGTATTATAATATTTTAAAGCAAAAGAACCAAAGCACGAAACTACCATGTGATTTTCAACTTCTTTATATGCCACCAGCAAAGTATTCGGTTTTTTTTTTTTTTTTTTTTTTTTTTTTCTGTAAGGACAGCCAACCGAATACTCTATTTTTTAAAAATTTGTACATTTCAAGGAAAACCATGTTTTAAAAGTTTAATCAACCTGACATCTTCTCCTCCAGTAACGGATATTTCTTATTAATCATTTTTATGTTTTGCATTAGTATTGATGTATATATGTATATTTTCAAGATTGCATCTTGAAAATGTACGCAAATAAATTCCTGGATGAAGGCCCTTCTTGTGAGGTTTGATTTTGTGTTTCTCACTTCTATCTATGTCTTTCTTCATTATAATTATCATCATTGACATGGTTATTATCAGTTAAATCCATTTGAAAAAACTTGTATACAGAATTACCAATTATCAGAAGATGAGAATGAGGATGTCCTCCGTGCTATTGAATTCTCTTTTCAAGAATCAAAGGCAGAAGAGATATACACGGACGGTAAGGGTCATTAGTCCCCTTTCTTTTCATACTATTCTCACTTACCCTTCAAATCCTTATCAACTCACTAATGGACAGTGGAGGAGCTTAGCTACTCGAGCAAGTCTCACTTGTCTGATCCAGCCTTTTCATCTCTGTATTTTAACCTAGATTTTGTTCTAGTTAGAAGTTTGTGAGAATGTATAGCCACCATAAGTTTAATTTCATGATTTTGGAACTAAGGGCTTAACACAAGTTTTTTACTTTCTTTAGCCCAGCAGTCTAATATATAAATTTGGTCACTTTTTCAAAAAAAAAAAAAATTATTTATCAGATACAGAGTTTCCCCTGATTGATGAAGCAGAAGAACTTGCACAAGCATTGGAAGAAACCACATTGTCTTCTACAGATTTAAGGTAAATATGCCCTCTGATTAGCCCCTCTTCCCCTGGTTCTTATAGGGGGGAATGAGTGTTATTATGTACTGAGTTTCGGACTGTGCACCATCAGCTCCCAGGAATTACTCAGTTTATATATATTGCAGATAAGTTTAAGATCGGACCCTTGATTACTAAAGCTTTACATCATTACAGCACCAGCAACAGTACTGGAGGCAGAGAACTGAAATGGTGGAAACTTTTCAAGAAGTTAAATACATTTGTCCGTCAATCAAGGTTGTAACAAGATTCAAAGTGCATAAGAGAACAAAAGTTATGCTTCTATTGGTCCTCCTCATAATTTGTCTAAGAACGGAATCCTTGAGAAGGCTGTAAATCCTCAATTTTTTGAAATAGAACAAGAAGTAAAAGGAGTAAAGCCGTTCAAGAATACACTTTCTTGTGATTCTGCAGTATCGTTTGCCAGGACATTTTTTTCCTGCTTTCCACTTTATCAAATTGACACTATTTTACAATTAATTCAAAGTTATAGTAGGATTATTTTCAATTGTGGGAAATTGTGAATAACAATAGAGAGCATTCAAAGATATATTGAGTTAAATGAATCAAATATTTTCCTTCTGACACGTTTTTATGATTTTTCAGGATTAGTTCTTTCTGGAGAAAGAGTAGAAAGCGGTGCAATAATCTTGTTTGTGATGTTTGTGAAGAAGAGGTTTTTGTTCCCTTTCCTCAAATGTCCTTCCCTTTTGTCTTTCTTGAAATAATTTATCCTTGTAAACGTGAAGATGACGACTTAAATCAGAAAATTTCTGAATGAGTTTAACTGATACTTCTGTTATGTTTTGGTACAGATTTACTCAGACTGGTTAAGGTGTACATACTGGGGCCAAACTTACTGTGAAAAACATACATATGATGGAACTCCTCAGTGCAACAGCTGTTCAAGATTAAAGGTTTTCAAACGCCTTCTATAATGTTAGACTGAAGATGTTCCTCATTGAATCTTCGTTTAAAATGAAGGTCAATAACGAGTTAAACTGGAACCATTCAATTAGTATTGAGATTTATTAAAAATAAAAATGCAAGGTAGTAATTTTAAATAAATCAACCATTAGCAATTCCATGATCAGTATTTCTAAATAGCAGACGTACACTATGAGCTTTCTAGCTGAGACACTGCCTTTACGTTCAATGATAGTAGATGTCAAGCTAAATACATACAACTACCCAGCTTATAGCATGTTAACTGATAGAACTTACTCACCAATTTGAAGATAGGAGAGATGAAGTATATCACTCTGAGTGATGCTCGGAAACTTTGCCCCGATTGTTATTATACAGCAGTGATGGATCCTGAAGACTGTAAGCCCCTTCTTGATGAAGTGCACAGATTTTTCAAAGGATTGAACATGAAAGTCAGATACTACATTCCAATTCTGTTAGTTGATAAATATGAGATGATCAAAATTGAACAAAAGGTAGGGAGGGCCGGTGTTTACATTAGCAAGTGGAATTTTATTACTTCCATCACATTTCGTAGCAGTAATAGAATTTTGGTTGGTTTTACAGACGCCACTTGGCATGACTATCTATGAGGAATCTAAATTGGACGGCATAACTTATGTGAGTACATTGGTTTCTGTTAAGAGACTTACCTATGGTATGAAGTCATCAACTCTCTCACGTTGCATTCACTCATGCTAGGTGTCGAGGTCAATACAAAAGGGTGAAAATGTTAAAGTGGTGAAAGAAGTAGCATATCTGGTTGAAGGACGCGAAGTGAAAGCAATGCTACTTTTGTACGGATTTCCAAAGTAATTTTCTGAACTTCTATACTTTCACATAAGTAGTGTTCTTGATGGATCCAGTATATAACTCCAAGCAATTGTCATCCAGTAATTTCTAGGAGTGTAAATAGGAATATCTCATGATCTTCATCTAGTTAGGATCAGCAAATAAGCAATTTCAGTTTTGGATTACTCTGAACCTTGTTATATGCAATAAGGTATGATACTCAATAGGTTTATCTACAAAATTATATAATTAAAAATCTAAAAAGTATCTGCATATTCATATTTCATGAAATAAACAGTCACAAGATGCCATTTTTGATTAACATATCATAGGATAGATATTAAGACCAGCTGAAGAAGTGCAACTGATTTAGAATAGTAGAGATGTTGCTCATTTTGCATTAAACACAAAAATTTCAGGTTCAAAAGAATCTATCAGAAAATCTACATAATTAACAACTGTTCACGACTATTATTCTTGCTGAGTATATTCTTACATGTTACTCATCCCACGATGTCGCCTAAATTGGAAAGGATGATGTCAGTATTCTATCCTTTCGACCAGTGATGTGCTTGACTGGTCGAAGTTAAGAAAAATGCTGTGTTTTTCCAAGTTCCAGCTTCCCAATATAATATAACCTATAGTTGGCTTTATCTGATTTAAACTAACTTAGTGGAAAATAAACTAGTGAACAGCATTCCTAATGAATCTACGTTTTTTCTCTATGATACATAGGGTATACAGGGATGTCCCTAAACATCGCAGAAGGTATTTGTGAAGTCATGGCTCACAAGTGGCTAGACTGGCAGTCTTTTACTGGTGACGAAAACATAGAAGGTACGAGTGAAAAAGCTCAGTTCTTGAGAAATATGAAAGACTTTCTCAAAGATGGAATTGAGAAAAGCCATTCTGAGGCATATGGTCATGGATTTAGAGAAGCAAAATGGGCAGTTGAACGTTATGGTTTAAGATGCACACTGGAACATATATCTCATACAGGCAAGTTACCTGAGTGATTTAATGGGACTTTCTGCTTTAGAAGAACTTGATGTGCCATGCGTAAATTCTGGAGATCCTGCAATTTCTCGTAAATTCTGGATATCCTGCAATTTCTCTGTGAATTTCTGGACATAGGTTTCCCAGCATGCGTGTCATAGAAGAAATCCGCTTGATAAATTTTTTGGAGCAGGAATCATTTGCATTCCTATCAAGATCACAAAATTTGAACTACACACAACACTCACAAAACAAAATGCAAAGAAGACCAATACGGAGATTTAACGGTAACCAATAGGAGCAGCTGCCTCCTGCAATTTCTTTCCTTGATAATGGATATCCTGAATAGCACATGCAATTACTAAATCAGTTGCATCAATAACTTTTTGCATGTAATGCACACCGTAAAATAAATTGTCAGCTCAAATGTGAAAATTCGCAATAGATGTTTAGGATTGATACAACAAACAGAAGACGGATGCTTACAGATGCGAAATGGTTAACGTCTCTGTGATGAGCTTCATCAGCACGGATGACAGTTATAACATCCTTTAGAGTTGCATCCTTAGGCAGTCTCCAGTAGTCAATTGCAATTGCAGGAGCAGGAACATTTTCAATTTCACCACGATCAATGTCATTAAGATACAATGTATATGAGTGTATAGCCTCCTCTTCCAGATAACCAACAATTCTGTGGGCAAGCTTCGGTGACAGCAAGTAAAGCACGAAATAAAAATTGAAAAAGACTCCCTGCACGGCAAGAACTAACAACCTCTCATACCATTTAGGTTGTACTAGCTCTACCATAGTCATCAGATGCATTCTTTCATTCTCAGCTTCTTCAAGTAATGCTTTTATCCAACCACCACTTTGCTCAAACTTGCGCAACGACCTCAGATGTAATAGCATACCTCCCACCATTCCAGGTACACCTGCCACTGTTTCCAACATCATTGCACGACAACCATATTTTTTCTGCAATACAAATCAGAGATTAGAATCAGCAATGACAGTGGGGTATTTGATATAAAAGCAACTCAAGGATTAATGTGGTCGTGTCCACGGCAGAGAATTTTTTTCTGTTTATACTTTTTTCTATTACTCTTAGGTGGTCCATGAAGCAATAACTGTTGTAATTTTGGCATGTGTGTCCTTTCTCTAAAAGAAGTACCATTAGAGAAGGATGACACAAAGGGCACATCTCCCTGAGATCCCTTCTCAGTGTGTCATCACACACTTCGACCAGTCACGTTGATGAATAAAACGAAGAACTAGCAGAATGGAGATCCATTTCTTAGTATTTCTATTCACCAAATAAGTTACTGTTACAAGTTCTTGAGCAGTATGAACTTCATGGTGAAGTCAAGGCCAAGAAGACATAGGAGAACATGGTTTCTAAAGAAGTAATACAATTTAGTTATTTACAATTTGAGTGGACAAATATTCCTTGTAAAGGTGAGTGGAAAGCAAACCTTGAAAAATATATCGGTTGGAATCCTGAGAAGTTTCACTGTCCTATAGGCAACCTTATCAAGGAATGTCTTGGGCACATGGTGCTTGCTTAGATCGATCGACAAGTCAGCCTGATATGTCTCCCATGGCTACAAAAAATAACAGAAATTTATATGAATTAATGAAAGAGAAAACATTCTTTTTATTTTGAGCAGGTAAAACAAGACAATATCACATGAACTCTTGTACCCAGGGAAAAAGGAAAAAGAAACAGATCACGAGAAAGTTTCAATTAACATGTGCAAGATTCCCTAAATGAACCGCTCAAGCTACAATAGTAAGGTACAACTACTGAAGCGTCACCAATATTGAATTGTTACTCCAACCCTCGAAGAGTTAGAATCACCAATATTGAATTCTTATCATGGTTTCAAGAACAGACTCATCGCAAGCATTCCACCAAGACATAAACCAGTAATGGAAACAGAGTAAACAGACATGAAAAACAGGGCAAAAAGTAAGCAGTAGTCAATCAACTTCAATATTACAGCCAGGAAATTAAAGCGCTATCTAGAAGAACTTCCAAAACTATTGCCTGCTATGTGTATGAAACAACGAAAATTAATTGAAGAAATTTATAGAAGTAACAAGTTGTATACTTATCCATACTGATAAAATAATTCACATACCATGAAGCAGTTCCAAGGCCACACAGAGCCATCTTCTTTGGTAATCTTTGGTCTCGAGACTCCCCAATAGCTGGTAATAGCTACTTCGTCTTCCCCTTCCATTTTCTTCACAGAATCACCAGTCAATTTGGACATGGTCGAATTCTTCGTTAGCGGTTCACTAATGGAGCTCATCGTCCTCCACCACTGACCAGATAATCTCAGCCTTTGGCCACTCATCATCACAACTGACTCACTACTTGGCTTATGAACTTCTCTGAACACTACCGCAGCTGACAAAGACGATATGCAAAGGTTGCTGGTAGTACCAGAAAATAACCGCCGGTGCCTCATCACCGACCTCGCCAGCAACTGATTCATCTTTCCGATAATCAAAGCTTTGATACACCGAAGTTGGAAATGTGATTATTTGTTCAAGTGATAATGGTAAAGGTGACGGTTAGACTTCAAATGGAGGTTAAAATTGTCAGGCAAGTACAATATGTATATGCAAAAGGGAACGTGGAACTTTATTGTCAGGCTACGTGGCGGTAATGTCCGAAGCTGAGGAAAGAAACGATGAGTAATCACCAAATTGGATTTTGTCATGCCATCAGTTTATTTTTAATCTTTTTGTCAACATTTCAATTTTCAATTGGTGGATCAACCTTGGACGATAGAGGACGTCGTACATATGTTACAATCTAATAATCCATATGCTAACATATTCATGACTTCAGAATATATGCTAAAATTTAATAATTAATTGTATGCTAACATACTTCATGAGTGCAGATCTTTGATGCAGTGCACGGGAAGGGTAGTAGTGGCATACACTTTTAGGGAGTAGAACCGTTATGGAAGGGACAAAGGCATTGTAATATTTTTGTTAACGTTATCTAAATATTTTTAAAAATTATTTTAGTTAAATTATGTCAAAAAATTATATGAACGTAATAATTCTTATTATAATATGTATGTTCTAGATCCTTGATCAGGATAGACTCTTACTATGAGTGCTCCTACGAGCATCTCTGCGAATATTTATTAAATAATTATATTTCTATTAATAATAGAAGAAAAATAGTGAATGCCTTGTCAGATTGGTTTATTTGTATTATTTGAATCAAATAAAAAATATACTAAAACTAAATGAAAAGTTATCAAATATATGTTGTACCTAAATTCAAAAAATAAAAAGTAGAAACTGGAAACCAAGAAGATAATTGAATATTTAGCAATAGAAATGAAATAATGTTGATATTAGTAAAAAATAATTGTAGTAATAAATACACTTCAATTTTAAAATAAATTGCATCAGGACATTAATACTTAAGAAAAAAATCTTAAAATTTATCTAATGAGATCTTTATAATTAATCTTTTTTATTACTTTGACGGAGCCACTTTGATTTGATAGAGGAAATAATAAATTACGTCAGTTCAAAATTAGTACAATTCAAGGAATAAGGTTAGATAGGATTTCACGAAAAGTCGAAGGACTTTAGTATGTAAATATGAAACTAGAATAAAAACCGGAAAAAACAGGTGAACCGAATGAAGTTGAAAGTGAAGAACCGGACGATTCTCTACTTGGTCCACGCAGCTAATTGGGGGTCTCCCCGCCGACTCTTCTATCTCATGACACATGTCAGTATACAATTGGCTTTGTCATGTCCCACCACTTCACTAGACTTGACAAGCCCTCTCAAGTCTCAGCTTTCAAGTCTTAAATTAATTAATTGAGTTGTAAAAATCCGCAATATTCAAATCTAATCCATCATATTCACACCAAACATTCTCAATTCTCGTTTTCCGTTCCCATTCATCTTCTCTATACTCTGAAGCTCGCGTAGGTCTTCTGATCAATTCATCGTTAATGGAGGATTGTGGATCGGATCCTCCCGGATTTCGATTAGGTAAAGTTAATTTGTGTCTTCCTCTTTCCGGTCACCTAATCGTTTGTTATTCTTGCAGTTTTCCAAAATTTTTCTCTATGCTTTAAGAATTAGATGACTATACCTCACTGGTATAAAATTAGTGGAAGTTGATTGAACTCTGAACGGGAATGCTGAACGGAGAGGATGAACTAATTTGTGTGATGTTTCTATTTTTGAGTTAATTGAATTTAAAATTAATTAAATTTCACCGATAATTGGGGAATTACTGGTTGTTGTTAGTACTAACGCAGTTTGGTTTGCACGGGACTTTTCTATCTTTTTTGCTTTGATCACTCATGGTTAACAGCATAAAATTTATTCTTCATGACGTACTGAAAGATTTATTGCTAGTTGTGATCAATGTTTTAGAAGTGCGGGTCCAGGGCAAGGCGTTTTATCTCATAGGGGAAACCTTGAGGCGCTGGGTGTAAGCCCATGGATCTTTAATATTATATACGAGTTAATATAATAAAAATAAATAGCAAAAGAGATAAAATTACATAGAAATGATAGAAATATCAAGAAAAATAAAATAAGTGGGGATGCATGTAGACTTGCTTTATGTTAAAATGTTAATCAATATCAAACAATTGATTAAAAAAATAATCAAGATTTTGTCAAAATAATGAGTAGAAATTTATAAATTAACTTGAAAGAAAAAAAGAATGCAGAGAAAGAACCTACAACCAAATAACCTTTTGCAAAACACATTGTGGAACCAATTAGAGTTTTTAATCTAATTGCCAAATGTTCCATAAATACACAAGAAAATTACCCATAAGAGAAATATTTATGTGTTGGTAATGTAAATAGTTTTAGTTCGAGAAAGGAACTGATCATAAGTTGGCATATAATAGTAATAGAGGATGGGTATATTTTAGCCAAGTCAACTGTTCTTTGGCTCAATTCTTGTCAAATAGAGAACTTCTTATCTTGTTATGGCTCAAGCATAACCAAGTCCAGCTTTAGTTCTTTGAGCTTGGCTTGCTGGAGTATTCCAAAAGCTCAAGATTTTTGTGACACCAGATTGCAAGTGAAATACACAAACTAGGGAGAAGCAATCTATTTGCAGAACCAACTTCATCATGAGAAATTTAATGCGAAGAATTGAAGTGAAAAATGAAAGTTCTCATTAGCTTCTATATTGTTGACATCTCAGAGATGCAACTTCAACCCCAAACACCTTCACCGATGAGTCACTAGTGATATTTCTTGTCCAGCATTGTCTGACTCCATCTTATTGGAGTATGTCAAAATGAGACATAAGTGAATAAAGGCTTGCATCTGCAGTTTGTGTGACAAGAAGGTGCAGCTCTACAAAGTGGTTGTTAGATCGACTATGTTGTATGGAGTGAAGTGTTGGTCTGTCAAAAACTCTCACATTAGGAAGATTAAAGTTGCGGAGATGAGGATGTTGAGATGGATGCATGGGCATATTAAGAAAGATAAGATTAGAAATGAAGTTATTCGACACAAGGTGGGAGTGAGCTTAATGAAGGACAAGATATGGGAAGTAAGGTTGAGATGTTTTGGGCATATAAAAAGGAGATGTACGGATGCCTCAGTGCGGAGGTGTGAGAGGTTGACGATGGATGATTTCAAGAGAGGTAGAGGTAGATCGAAGAAATATTAGGGAGAGGTAATTCGACTTGACATGATACAACTTTAGCTTACCGAGAAATGACCTAAATAACCTTAGACAAGATTATGGAGGATACGGATTAGGGCAGAAGATTAGTAGGTAGTTGAGTGTTGTCTCACTTATACTTCCACACTAGTAGTCTTAGTATTACTCTTGTAGTCTTGTTTCTTTCATTTTCTCTACTATTTTTTCTTTGTAATTCGATGATAGTATTATTTGCTGTAGTTACAGTTTCTTTTTAGTGTGCGTTGTTATGCCTTGTTTAGTATTTGTCTTGGTTTGGTTGAGCTGAGGGTCTTATCGAAACCACCTCTCTACCTCCCAAGATAGGGTTAAAATCTGTGCATGCACCACTCTCCCCAAACCCCATTTGTGGGATTATACTGGGTATGTTGTTATATCTAGTTCTGAGCTATTATTTAGAATGAGTTTTCCTTTAGTGTACTAGAGGCTAGAGGCTAGAGTCTAGAGTCTCTTTTACATGCTCTTTTTTTCAGAAAACAGCCTTACAATTATTAAGCATATTCAATGTGCAAGGCATTGGCAAGGGTATTTCAAATGTTGTTCTATATGATTGTCTGATTTTACATTTGCATGTTTTGATTTAAAGGTGCTTCACTGAGGTTTCTTATGTTGCCTGGCTCGCTATAAAACTTCTTTTTGAAGTTGAACCATTGTAACTTTGAAAACATAAAGAGGTTTATTTGTTGATTTTGAGTTGCAGACATAACACAGATATTATCAGAAGTGCAGCATCGTTGGCTGAGACCTGCTGAGATTTGTGAAATCCTGCGGAACCACAGGAAGTTCCATTTAACCCCAGAGGCTCCATACAGGCCAGTCAGTATGTCTTCTTCATTTTGTCCATCTATTTTGAAACTTCTTATATTTTTTTGCCTTCAGCTATGCCACTTGGCATATCCTAGCAGAAACTCTACAAAAATAAAACTTTAAGGATCCTTGGTTTTGATGGAGTTTGTTAAGTTTTTGCGTGTATGCCCTAGCTTCAATGAGTATTTTAGTTGTAAGGCTTATAGTCTCAATTTAAGCTAAATTATAGAGAATATGAGTTTAGACTAAGCAGCAATTTCCTTTCTGTAGGAACTAAAGAATTTCTTTTATTATAGTTGTCAAGGAAATAATTTCATTTAGTAACATGCTGCTTCTTGATCTAAAATAATTTGGTCTTCATGTTTTATTGGTTTTCAGCTTGCTCATTGAGATCCTAATTATTTAACTTTGTTAATGACCTTTCCATGGTCCTACTTTGTCCTGCAAAATTCTCATCTGAGTAAGGAACTAGAAGATTATCTGAGATTATTTCCATATTCCATGTAGAGTTTGTTTTCTAAGTGACTGGAAGAATATACATTATTCACTGTGAGACTAACAACCCGATATCACTGTTGATGATTGGAACAGTCTGTTATAGATACTTTTAGTCCCTTAAAAGGAAAAGCTAATGATTTGATTTTCTCTTTATTCTTGTTTAGATGTTTGTTCTTAATGAGTGTTTTGCTCTTCAGGTGGCTCTGTTTTTCTTTTTGATAGGAAGGTGCTAAGATACTTTAGGAAAGATGGGCATAACTGGAGGAAGAAGAAGGATGGGAAGACAGTTAAAGAAGCTCATGAGAAGCTGAAGGTAGGTGTTGATAATTTGGCGTAAGTGTACCGTTGTCTTGGGTTGGCTGGACGAATCTAAATTTTTGTGAGCATAAGTTAATGGACTTTCTTATGCACTTCATCCTTTTTGTTGATAAAATCCTTCTGCAGGTTGGAAGTATCGATGTGCTACACTGCTACTATGCCCATGGAGAAGAAGATGATAATTTTCAAAGGCGTAGTTATTGGATGCTTGAACAGTGAGTATGGACTGTATAATGTTGCATCATTGTGGAAGCTCCTCCTTATTTATTTTGCACTGTTTGGACCTCTTCTCCTTGTAATTTTGTGTGGATTGACTTCTCATGACAAAACTAGAAGTCAAAATAAGAAACAAAAGTACTTATCAATTGGTCAAAATACCTCCATACAAGTGGTATTAAGCAAAAGTAGATTAGTGTAAAAGTACTCTGTTTATTTCATATGAGTATAGTAATTAAGTGATTATATAAGAGTTTATAAAGAACATACTACCCATTCTGTCTACTAGTCCTACAAAAGAAATAGTTTAATTTATGGATTAAATTATTTGCATGTTCTTGTTTACTCTTTCCTTCTGTGTGTTCTTCATCTCTAACCACTTCTGTTCTAAAAGTTCTTTCTTTTCACTTGTTATGGTGCAGGGATCTCATGCACATAGTTTTTGTCCACTATTTGGAAGTCAAGGTTAGAATCTACCATTTTCTTTCCTTCTTAGGTCGTGAATCAGTTTGGTTAACTGTTACACATTCACGAGGGATCAAATCAAATTACTTTCTCAAAGTGGGATGTGAGAGTGCTGTTTGTGAATGATTTCTGTATCCTTCTTGCTGATGACTCTCTAGTTACATCCTTGGAGACTCTGCAAAATACCGGTCCTGCCCTCCCGCCTTTTAGGAAAAAATAGAAGGAAGGACTGGGTGAGGTGAAGAAAAAGAGAAAAAGCAAAGTGATAGAAGAGCTCTATGATATGACGTGCAATAATTACCTTTATGTACTCTGCAGTACCTCCTTGGTACTAGTTTAATGAAATCCTCTTATCTGATCAGAAAAATCTATGGACTGTCTTTATAGTTCTTTGTTATTTCTCCTTGACAGGGTAACAAGGTGAACGTCAGTTGCATCCGAAGCACTAAACCAGCTCACCAAAACTATCTGAATGACTGCTCATTGTCTGATAGTTTTCCTACGAGACACAAGAATCTAGCTTCAGCTAATACTGATTCAGCAAGTCTAGCAAGCACTTTAACAGAAGCACATGAAGAAGCTGAATCAGGTAATGTTCTTTGCAGTTGGTTTTTATGTAATCTCTTCAGATGTATTGTTGAATTTTTTTGGCTATGTTTATTTACCTAGTTGTTTGTTCCGAGCGCTAAATCTGTTGTTAAAGATCTCATACTGAAATGAATTTACTGCAGAAGATAGTCACCAAGCGTGTTCTAGATTTCATTCATATCCGGACCGAGCATCTGGAATGGACAGTCATGTGGTGGAGAATAGGGATACCATCTGTAGTTCATATGGTTCACCTCCATCTTCAGGTGCCTTTACTAAGATTATATGCAAAGTTATTTCATTTTTCCATCGCTATGGTTTCTTTAAGACCGTTTCAGATTCTTTATTGTCGATTTTATGTCTAAAAATTTGCAACTATTATTGCAGTGGAGTATACACCACTTCCCAGTATAGATGGAGCTAGCAAGTGTGATCTCGGTAATTTTGCATCTGCTCCTCAAAGAACAATTGATTTGGGATCTCAGGAACCAGTTTCTCAGCATTATTCGAATGGTACTAAATCACTTCAGAACTTCTCCTGTATCATTTTGGGAAATGAACTAGGACTTTAATCAAGTCTTTTGCAGGTGAGATGGTATGCCAAGATGATTTCAAGAACAATTTGTCAGTCCATGGAAATTGGCAGGTAAAGCTATTATGGTCCATTTTCTTACAAAATTATATTATATTCTTGATCAACGTTACTAGTTCAACTGTTCAAGTACAAAACCAATAACTATCCTCATTCTAATTCTCTTGAGCCTCTCTTTTGGAGAGTCTCATCATTGTTACATATTTGCTGGCATCTCCTGTCAATTCTTAGGTCTGTAAATCTGTATCCACTAAGCACTTATTTTAAAAACTGAAAGAAACTTTTCGGGATTCTTATACGTTCTCTTTTTTTTTTAAAAAATTAAGAAGGATCTCTATTTCCCTTTTCTTGTGGCAGATAATATACCTACAATAGACAATTTAAGGATGTAGTCATGTGCATGCCTCTTGGGACTCCAGTCTTTTACTTAGAGTCAAAATTTGGAGATAATATATTTTATCCTCTCCTCTCCTCCTTGCCCCTGGATTTTCATCTTTTCCTATACCAGGCTTCCTAGTTCTTGAATGCTTATGTGCTGAAACTTGCTTTATTTTATCAGTATTCTTTTGGACACTCTCCGTTGCAGTTTCATGGACAAAATGTCAATCAGGATATGATTGCAGATTCGAGCTATGATTTGGGACTACCTTCGGATCTACTTACTGTTAGGAGGCAATCGTACTTATATCCTGATGATCAAGAAGAGAAACTAACTCAATTGAATCTTCAATATCTGAATTCACTCGTGGAAGTTCAAGGTGACATCAATCAAGAGAATAGTATGGATATGCTTGGGCTGGGAGACTATTCTATGAGTAAACAGCCTCATTTGAGCAGTTTCAAATTGGAAGAAGGCCTGAAAAAAGTTGACAGCTTCTCCCGATGGGTTGCAAAAGAGCTTGAGGATGTTGAGGAGTTGCATATGCATCCAAGTAATCGACTTTCATGGAATGTTATAGATACTGAGGATGATGGTTCCTGTCTGCCAAGCCAGTTGCATGTGGATTCAGATTCACTGGATCCCTCACTCTCCCAGGAGCAGGTTTTCAGCATCATTGATTTTTCACCTAATTGGGCTTATTCAAACTTGGAAACGAAGGTAAGTATTTGGTTTTTATGTTCTCTAGCTTGATGAGTGCTTGATGTCACTTCTTGCATCGCATGTTGTCTGAAATCTCTATTTGCAGTAGTTTCACGAGTTAGTGTCTGCTTTTTCTATCAAATGCAGCTACCTTTCTCGACCCTGCTGCAAACTGGTCTATTGGCACCAAGCTTTTCATAATCATGCAACCAATTATTCTATACCCTATATTGTGTATAATCTCAGTATTTTAGCTAAGATATTGAAATTTACTTGCTGAAAGATACTAGATGAATTTTCAAAGTTGTCTGATTTTTTTGGCACAACAAAGCAGGTATTGATTACTGGAAGATTTCTTAAGAGTGAAAGCGAGCTTTTAAAGTACAAGTGGTCATGTATGTTTGGGGAAGTAGAGGTTCCCGCAGAGGTTTTAGCAGACGGGGTGCTTCGTTGTCATGCTCCCCCACACAAACCAGGAGTACTCCCTTTTTACATGACATGTTCAAATAGATTGGCTTGTAGTGAAGTCAGAGAATTCGAATACAGATTTGGACCTTATCAGGAATTTGGTGCTGCCGATGTTTCTAAGACTGAGATGCATCTCCTTGAACGAATTGAAAATTTATTGTCCTTGGGACCTGTTAGTAGTTGTCGCAATTCTGATAGTCTGGAGGCTTCTAAGGAGAGACAAAGTACAGTTAATAAAATCATCTGTATGATGGAGGAAGAGAATCAGCAGATGATACAGAGTTCATCATACTACGATACATCCCAATGCAGGGTGGAAGAGGATCTATTTTCTGAAAGAAAGCTGAAACAGAATTTCTATGCATGGCTGATTCACCAAGTTACTGATGATGGCAAAGGGCGAACTCATCTCGATGATGAAGGCCAAGGTATACTTCATTTAGTAGCTGCACTTGGTTATGATTGGGCCTTAAAGCCAATTTTAGCATCAGGGGTAAGTGTAGATTTTCGTGACATGAATGGATGGACTGCACTTCATTGGGCCGCATTCTATGGAAGGTAAATGCTTCATAGACTGATTAGTTATTTTCTGCATTTATGCTTCACTTAACAAGTCAATGGCCCATTCTTACTGTCCTCTGACTTGTTTAGGATTCATTACTGATTTTCTTTCGTTAAGAAAAAGAGACCAATAGCCATAGCCAATTGAATTTGCCTAAATTCTGTTGTGATCCAAGTGCTGTTGGATCTGTTAGTTGTTGTCTTAGAATTAAACAAGCACAAAACAAACCAACACAAAAAAAAAAAAAAAAACCCAATGCTGTGCTAAACAATTAAAGCCAACATCAATACATTCCCTGCTTTCCTTTTGTTTGTACTAATCCAAGTAATGTAAGAGACAGCTTTTAACCTGATAATGTTGAGCCAGCTAGTGTTAACACAAAATCTTCACCCAAAGGTATTGCAATAATATCACTTAACAAAAGTTTCATGTGCTAAATATTTTGTTAACTTTTGGTACATCCCGCCCTTACTTCTGACTGATTTCACCTTCTTGGTCTTGCTATAAATGTTTTATTAGTTCATAAGACATGATATCCAGATGCATTGAGGATCTGAAGTCACGGTTATGAGATTTTCACTTACATGCATGAATCTAGGTCCGGCCTCGCTTGCATTCAGTTATTGGGGGGGTTCTACTCTTCCGTTTACACATGCAAGCTCCATATGATTATAGTAGTTGTTTGAACAAACCAAAAAAAATCACCTTCCATCTCGTTACATTTTTGTTTGATTTTAACTTGAAACATCATGGTTCTCAGGCTCAGACCCTTGGGTGAACATGTTCCATCTTATTGCATGTAAAACAGTCGTACATGTAGATATAGTATGGAGAGCTTTGTGATGATTGGTGGCATGTCAATTAAAACTGATTCTCTTCAATGCTTTCTGCTATATTTGTAGAGAAGAGAGTCCAAAGGATCTATTCTATTTGTGATATTGACATATTAAAATGCTGAAAGCAAATTCAAGTCCAAAGACTTGGTCATTTTTACTTTCATTTTATCCCCATTGGCATTAGTAATCTTATACGCAGTGCCATTATCTTTTGAAGCATCCATCAGAACGGGCAGCTTGGTAATAGGTCTTTATCTTGCAGGGAGAAGACCGTTGTTGGTCTTGTCTCTTTAGGTGCATCTCCTGGAGCATTGACAGACCCATCTTCTGAATTTCCTTTGGCTAGAACGCCTGCTGATCTGGCATCTGCCAATGGGCACAAGGGAATATCTGGATTTCTTGCTGAGTCTTCTCTGACCACTCACCTTTCTAAGCTTACAGTGACTGATGCAAAGGAAGAGCTTGCTTTAGAAGTTTGTGGAGCAAAAGTTGGAGAAAGAGTTGCCGAGTGCGTGGCTGTTGCAACTACTGGAAATGATGTGCCAGATGTACTTTCACTCAAGGATTCTCTGGCTGCCATACGCAATGCTACTCAAGCAGCTGCTCGGATACATCAAATTTTCAGGGTTCAGTCATTTCAGAGGAAGCAAATTATTGAGCATTGCGACAATGAATTATCATCTGATGAGAATGCTCTTTCTATTGTAGCTTCTAGAGCTTCTAAGTTGGGACAAAACAATGTTATAGCTCATGCGGCTGCCATTAAGATCCAGAAAAAGTTCCGTGGCTGGAATAAGAGAAAAGAGTTCCTTTTAATTCGACAAAAAATTGTTAAAATTCAGGTGCATTGCTTCTTTCAATAGCGAATGTTGTTATACACTTGGCCGCTAGTAACATATGTTTTTGTTTTTGTTGATGCTGAGTATCTTGCCTTTAAGTTGTTTAACCAACTTCCACATGCAAAAGCTTATTTACGAGTCCAGGGTGTGTTGTTATGGAAACTGTGCTTATCATATTTTATATATTGGTCTTTGTCCTTAAGCGAATTTGTTTATTTGATTGTTTTAAAGTTCCCCTTTTTATATAGCTCAACATGTGTAGTCTTTTTCTTTCTTCATACTGACATTTGTACTGTTCATTGTGAAGGCTCATATAAGGGGGCATCAAGTGAGGAAGAAATATAAACCAATTATCTGGTCGGTTGGAATTCTGGAGAAGGTGATATTGCGGTGGAGACGTAAAAGAAGTGGTTTGAGGGGATTTAGATCAGAGGCGGTCATGAATAAGTCAAGCACAATAGACGACTCACTACCAGAGGATGATTATGATTTTCTGAAGGAAGGAAGAAAACAGACTGAAGTCAGGATGCAAAAAGCCCTTTCTAGGGTGAAGTCCATGACTCAATATCCAGAGGGTCGTGCTCAATATCGTAGGCTGCTTACTGCTGCTGAAGGACTTCGTGAAGTGAAGGTATAACAGAATGTTTCCAAGAAGTGTGTGTTGCATATGGTTTCTATTTTCACAATATTATTGAAATAACAACTGCTCTTTGACCCATTGCCTGGCATGCCCATTTATGCATCTACTTAATGAGTTGATCTATGGGTTTGCTCTCAATTTGCAAGACATGAATTATGGGTTAAATTAGGTTGCTAAATGAAAAGTTGACTGAGCTATTGTAGGGAAAAAACTTGGAAAATGGTTGCTTCCGGAGAAAGTAGATGAAAAATGAAAAATAGGACGCTACATCTCGTTGTGGAATGTCTAAATCTGTCTTTAGGTTGATACTTCTGTAACTCGTTAAGTTCCATTAGTCATTCAGCCTTGTTAATTTTTCATGACCAAATGCAACAATGAATGCAATTTCAAATCATTCTCTAAAACCTAGATGCCTAGTTAACTTGTTTAGCTGAAATATTGTCTCCTGTAAATAATGTTGACACTTTTCAGGATTTTTATTAGCCCTTTGACTCTAGCATAGGACCTTGGACCTTGTACTGGAGCTAACTCTCTCTTGTACACTTTAGCTGATAGCATCAGCCTGATGCTCTTTAATGATATCTATTTACTTCATAAAAATGAATGTAATAGCCATAGCTACCTCTTATGACACTTGCTGCATATAAAAGCAGATACATTTCCAACTCCGTGTTGCAGAGAGATCTTTTCATTAGTTGCATAATTTGGATTAGTGTACCTTGACTTTCTGGCTGTAGTTTGGCAGGTTGAATATTTCAAATTACTGGTATCTTTAGACTGAACGTATGTGTGAATCCTCAATCATGCATCTGATTATGAATTTGTCAGTAATTATCTTACTGCAACTGTAGAGTCTAGGAAATCGGAGTCAATTATTTTGGGTTTGTAGTTAATTGTCGTGTACCTTGATCTTGATGATGACCCTTGGACCATCTGGTGTTGAATCTAAATTTCAACTGCCTAACCGGGCTCGGATCTTTGATTGGCTTTTGGTGTCATTTGTGTTTTGATCATACCTCTTTTTCTTTTTTCACTTTCAGCAGGATGGTCCAACACAAATCCCAGAGATCCCAGAAGATGCTATTTACCCTGAAGAGGATTTGTTTGATGTCGAAAGTCTATTGGATGATGATACTTTCATGTCTATAGCATTTGAATAAGCTTTTTTTGCCTTGATTAGCCAATTAATAGTTGATTCATTTTATATTACATAGAACATAGTGACTAATTCTGCACCATTAAGTTACTCAATGGGAAAACTCAATTTGGTCTAAATTCTTATAGAGTAATATATATTAACATAAAAGAAATGCTAATATGTGCAGCCATCAATATTCACCAAAGCAAGTTTTTCCCAGTCAATTTTCATATCTGGAAACTTGTTTGCCGTTTTAGTCAATTATACAATTTTAGTCAATTTTCATTTCTGGAAACTTGTTTGCCATTTCTATCAATTTATTTATACAATTTTAGAGAGTGCCAAGGGTTAAAACTGTGTTAAGAGATTCTAGCTCTGCTGCGGCATTAGCTTTGTATGTATCTGCTGCATTTAGACTCGCACCAATTTTGGAAGATGAAAATGTTAATAATAAGGTCATCATTTACGTATTTAGAGAACTGGTCTTCAAGTACCAAACACTTCCAAAACTAAAAAATGCTTAAAAACCAAAAGCCACTAAAAATAAGTTCATTGAAACACCCACTAACTCTACATGGACTTTGTTGTAAGAAAAAGAATTATCAGTCATACCCCATGAATGTGCATCTCAGAACCCCAAATCGAAACAGCACAGGAGCAGTGTTTTTCAGATTGAAATTACACAAAGGAGAAACTCGAGTTATTCCTTCTTTTAGGGTTCTCCCAATAGAGTTCATTGGAAGTTGTTGCAGTTACATAGCTAATAATACAGTATCAACATCTCATTTGAAGTTTCTATACCAAGAATTACATCTTTTTATTGTTAAAAACAAGTCAAAATACTTGCAACCCCTCGTGTGTTGTAAACTGAATCGTAAACATACGTTAAGCCAGTCCAGTGAACCATGGAAAAGCCAAACATGCAGAAGTTAAGCAGACACTTGTGCAAGAGTTAGGTCTTAACATGTGAGTACTATCAGCTCTTGCTTGCTGCAAGGCTCTCATAAAAGAGGATATAGCCATGATCCGTATTGCTTGAGTACTCTTGAGCTGAGCCAAAAAATGTCTGAACAGCAGACTCATCAATGATCTCTGCATTCTCATCATCAAAGAACAACCAGTGGTTGTGGCTTTTCACAAGACTAACATAATGCCCATGGTTTGGCCCACTCCCGACATGAACCACAACAGCAAATAGAGAATACTCAGAATCCGTGTTTTCAATGGTGTTGCTGAGTTTTAGCTCCAGCGGAAACACAACGCGGTAAGACAATTTTTTGTAACGACCAAGTTGTTCCATGTACTTGAAGCGCTTCAAATGAATGACCAAGATGTGTGGCGGTTTCTTTATCTTCATTCGTTTTTGTGCTTCTTGCAAGCTGAATTCACAAAAAGAAAGTAACTTTCCCCACCATATTTGTTTAAAAAGGAAAAGATGAAGGCACTGACCTACAGCACTTGTCACAGAAAAATTTGTCCTCTGCATTGAGGGTCTCTGTAGAACTGAAATTTTTTAGGCAGCTTGTAATTGAACTGTTCTGTTCAATATCAAGGCTCAAATCAAAGAACGTCTCATCCCTTGCCGTGACTGTCTCACACCTCAAACATCTTGTTTCGTTGGTTAATATGCCCTACATTTCATATAAAAAACAGAAATCAATTAAGCAATCAATAGATTTAGAAATTAGTACACCATTTGCAAAGTCCTAGGCTCCAGTATATGTATCACAGACGGAGTGAAGTAAGAACTTATAAGTTAAACATAAATGAATTCATTGACTGATGGAATCCATGAGCATCAGATACAAATTCAGAAGAACAATAAAGGACCTTGCCTCTAATCTTTTCAAATGACAAACAAAATCATTTCATTGATGGAATTTTACGAGAATTTCACATTTTCCTCCTCATCCTGCCCCTCTACCTCCCCTGAGATACAAACCCGAAAAAAAAAAAAAACACAGATCGAACCTTTCAAAAACCCAACATAGAATTTTCAGAGAACGACTCTTTTCCTTTCAATTATTAGAGTATAAAAGTTCATTGACAGAAATTTAAGAAAACCACCTTTACTACCTCCTGTGAGTTGCAATGCAGATATTGAACCTGATATTGTCAGATTATATATAGACCAAAAGGAGGATAAAATCTTTAAAACAGTTAGATATTTTACCTGAAAATTTTTGTGCACCCAGGTAACAAGTGGTTCCTTCTTAACACCATTTGCATGACCATTACATGATCCATTTGAGAATTTTTCAGGAGAACTTGCCGTTAAACTTTTTGCTGCATGAGACTCTTTCTCCAAGATATCAACGAGTTCATTCAACAAGAAGTTCAAAAACTCATGGGCATCCTGAGCAAAAACATGACAAAAGATCAGCTTTATTAAAATCTAGATAAATTAGAAATTTATTTTGCATGTAGTTGTCCTAATAATTCTGGATTGCAATGAAGTAGAGATCATACTTCACAATTGAGCAGCCACTTAGCTGACTTAAGTCATTGTTCATGGAAATTAGACCCTCCAGCATTAAAAAGACTTAACCCTCCATAATCTTAACTGAAAAGGGTCAAAATTGCCCTTGAACTATGCGAAATAAACCACTTATACCCTCCCTTACATTTTGGGATCATGCCGTTAACTCAAGAGACCACAAATGCCCTCAAGAGTTAACAGCAGCCACGTGGCACACTAATTCCGCCACCTAAGCTTGCCAACTAGGATACCCACTTTAGTGTCACATGGCGTGCCACGTGGCTGCTGTTAACTCTTGAGGGCATTTGTGGTCTCGAGTTAACGGCGGGGTTATTTTTGATCCCAAAATGAAATGGAGGGTATAAGTGGTCTATTTCGCATAGTTCAAGGGCAATTTTTACCCTTGTCCGTAATTTTAACTGATATCTCCAACTTTTTTAAGGGCAATATATGACCTCACAATGAGGTTCCTTCCTAATGGTTTCTTTCTTCTCCTCCTCGCAGTCATTATCCTGTTCAATTAGGCACACAAGTATCGCAACACTAGTTCTTCTTTTTCATCCTCCTATTTTGTTCTTCTCCTCTAGCAACCAACCGCCAATAAACCCCTAGGGGAGCTCGTTTCCACTTCTATGTACATGATCAGATTAAGAAGGTAATCATTTAACTATAAAGACTTAAAGTGGTTTCAGTAGGTAAAGCACAATTTGGGTCAGTAGGAAGGTAAAAACTTCCCAGCCTTGTTGTGAAACCAGCTTAAAAACACTAGGACGTAACCCAGAAGAAAATACATTGTACAAGGACGTACGGGTCACAGCACCTTGAAGATGCTCTGAATTAAATGATAGATGCAGCATAACATCAAAGCAGCTCAAAGAGTGCATGCTTTCAGTGTGATCTTATGACTGATCGTGCATCTAAGTAAAAGTGAGCAGTCACATCTCCTAGTTTTGACATTTTAAGGGTATTCTCTTTCTTGTTCTAGATGATCTTTCTTACGTTCTGTTTATTTTCTTTTAAGCAGGTATCTCGCTATAGGTTACCACTGTGAAATTATCTTAAAGGATAGTGATGGTTCCTTCAAGATTCTCTTGAAGCCTACAAGAACGCCATGGTTAAGAAAACTGATCAAGAAGTGAATT
The DNA here is from genome assembly GCA_000787875.1 of Solanum virginianum. Lineage (NCBI taxonomy): Eukaryota > Viridiplantae > Streptophyta > Magnoliopsida > Solanales > Solanaceae > Solanum > Solanum virginianum. The sequence goes on along the minus strand of DF357438.1, from coordinate 131,873 downwards.
GTTCCTTCATGATCAAACCAAAAAATGATCTTTGCATAGATGTCGGATCGTTGCCAACAAATAGCAAGCATACATAAATGTATAGAGAAACACATGCCTGATGCATGTAACCTCGGAAAAGTTCATTTTGCTTCCTGACTCTTTGTACAAAGCGCCTTGGAGCAATAACACCTGTTTTCTTCTTCTGTGAACTTATCTGCATGACAACAAGAAGAAGAAAATTTACGAACATACAATTTCTCAACAAGCATATATTAGAACAAATGCTATTCATATGGGTAGAAATTTTGTTTCCGGATGATAATTCTTGAATAAAATTCATCATTCAACAAAAATTAACTCAGAGATACTAACAGATAGACTAACCTGGTTGAAGGTAAAAAAATGCCCACTTAATGCAAAACTGCTCTATAGCACATCCTCTTTTTCAGGTCGAAATTTGTTACAACTCTATTATGTAGCAAAATATAGCCAAGAGACAAAGAAATGGAAGCTCAGAGAAGGGGAGTTTGCAAGAGAAAGTTTCCAAGTTTTATATATTTCTTAGGCTATCATGTTGTCTTGGTTTTCTTACTTCCGTAGCACTTTGGATGGATGGTCAATTTAAACAAGCAGATCCAACACCATGCTCATACAATAAGTAGTATTTTTGCCTTCTCAGTCGAGAAAAGTAAAAATCTTATGCTATTATCCTCACTTCCTTGAATTCCCCTGCCCAAAATTAAGACAATAGAAATATGTTTGCTGAACATACTGAACTAGGAATTGATTGGAATCAAGTCCACAATTGTTGGAGTTCTTCTGCTTATGAGTCATCCTTTTCCACTTTCTCGATTGAATGTCACAGAGATAGCTGGCACTTAAAGTTAGACTTGCCAAATTCCTCAATTAAGCATGTCACGTGGAGGACAGCAAAAATTTTGCTAGAATTATTTTTATCAAATAAGGTAATTACTTTACTGAGAATTATTAAATTCACTTTCAACGTAGCAGAATACTTTTAACATTCAAAACAGCACTCATTAGATAGAAATCTCACACATTTAGTTTGAGTCTGCTACCTGTGAGAACAATTCAGCCAAACAAGTTAAGAGATTCTCCTCTGCTTCTGGAGGACTTTTATTATTTGCATAATACTCTAGCAGTTGCTCGCGGAAGGGGACACAAAAGTATAACGCCTGTATCAAAAGAGATAAAGGAACAATAAATAATCACATGGGATGCAACAATCACTGCTCAAAGGAAGACTGTCACATTCGTTACTGGACTTTGGTTTACCTAAGGACGACTTTCTCCATCGGAATACTAATCAAAACATCAAATTGCAAAACTAAGCATCCAAATAATCTTCATTAAACTTATGATTCGTAAACTGGATAGGGAAAACAAAACAAAAACACAAAGGGGTAAATCGATCAAATAGCAACTAGATAACTTCCAGCTTTAACTAGCTAGGGAATCCAAATTAGTATTAAATAATTAAGATCATCGGAATGAAATAGGTCCAACTAGCTGGGAATCAACGCATACTCTAGAAATTCAAGCTAAACCCAGATTTTATAAACTGAAAATAAACAAATAGAAAGTTCATTATAGAAAAACAATGAAGAATCCGAAGATTAAAGAAGAAGAGTATTTAAACCTGCAAGACGCTGTTGCAATAACAAGTGTTGCCGAAATTTTCGAGACCAAAGTATCGTTCTCCTTCTGGAAACTGGTCTCCGAGGGCCTTCTCGAGCTTGGAACCCGTTGCACCCATGAGACCATCAACCAAATACCAATACTCCTCTATTCTGCTTTTATACTTTGTTTCTTTTCTGTTGCTCTTCAAATTCAACAAATCTTATGAGCAAGAAATGGAATGAAGCTGACTTTCAATTTTCTATTTCAATGTGTCATTCATCTGAAAGGCGTGCTTGTAGAGGCGGTGCCATCTCGGCTCACTTTCTCTCACCACTCTTCACCCAAACCTTAATCATTTGCTCAAATTTATGAATTGGATTTTTGTGTTAAGTTTTACTTCTTTTTTAATATTTTCATATTTAATTAAAATATATTTTTTTATTTTAATTATATAAAATATATCAAATTAAAAAAAGAATGTTTTAAAAATATTTTGACAAAATCTCTCTTAAGTCAATTTGGGTGGAATATCAACCCAATTTTAAATACGTTGAGATAATAAATAGACGAGTTATTAACTTGCACAAATTTTAATAAATTAGGCGAATTGAGGTTTAATTTTACCAACCCTACTCACGCTAACTATTTTACTCTATTTCAACAAAAATAATCTAATTTAACTTTACTTACACAAAATTTTATACTCCCTTTGTCTCATTTTATGTGGATTCCTTCCTTTTTGGTCCGTCCCATAAAAAATGTCACCCTAAGAAAACAATTTAATCATAAAATTTCTCTTTTACCTTTAATAAAGTGCTACATAAAATGGGATGAAGGGAGTAATATTTTTTTAAAAAAGAATTATGTCAAATAAATTAAAATATTTTTTAATCTTATTATCTTAAATATGTCTTGTAAAAATTAAAATTAAAGTGTTATAAAAAAATATTGAATCATTTAAAAAAAAAAAACAAGTTAGCTCTTTTTTTTGAAATTAAGGAGTACTATTATATTGATATTAGGTCTCTTCAAAAAAAAAAAGAGGTCTGTAGACATTTTCTTCAAAAAATAAGTAATTTTATAAGTAAAAACATATTAATGTAAAAATATCAATATAATTTAGAGATGAATATCTTGATATATCAAAGAAAGAGAAAAGGAAATGAAGATGGTAAGAATTCAACCCATACTTAAATTTCATCATTTCATGTATGATCACATCGCTGTCATTTGTTTTCACAAAGATAATTTTTTTACACTAATAAAAAATATACTAGAATAGCATTAATATATTGCTGGAGAAAATTGTAATAATTTTTGTGAGGTGAATGGTAAAATTCATAAAAATGATTAGCAATGTATTTGTTTGTTTTATTAAACACGAAACATAAGCTTTAATTATTTTACTTCTAGATTTTCAGCTGTTCAATCAGGCAGGAGGTTGACATGCCTGTTTGACCAGTTTGAAGGTATATTTATAATTTTTGATAGTTTTTTCTTTTAATTTATTTATCTTATTTTATATATTTAAAAATTATATAAAAATATTACTAATTATGATAATAAATAACTTAAAATAATTCCAAAAAACATGTATAGGTTAATTAGTGATGACCTTGTCCTTATTTGGCAAATAAATAATTAGACAAGAAGTCAAAGATTTTGGTGCAATGCATCTTTTAGAAAAGACTTTAGAAATCTAATATATTCTCAATCCAATGATGTCAAGTCCTTGTAATTAAATCTACTTTTCTTAGTTAAATATTATTTTCATTATTCTAAAACCTGTAGCCAAATGTGTCATGATTTTCTATGAGGAAAATAAACAAAGAATGTAGATAAGATTTGCTTCTACGTGCATTGCACATTTTTTTAAAAAAAAAAATTGAAATATGACGAATTAATTATCTGGGGATAGGGATATTTATATATTCGTCTTATGTATATATTTGATCATTTTCTCCACCACAATCTCTTAATTCATGGGTATTTTTTTTATTTGAGTTTTTTTTTTTTAATATTTCTTACTATCGTTTTAAGGAATGCCAAGCCTTTCATGTTCATAACAACATATTCTTGACTCTTAGTGCCGTTTGGCCCCAAAAAGTTTTGGAAAAAACTTGAGAAAATTTAAAAAAAAAACTTTGAGAAGTAGTGTTTGATCATAAAAATTGGCAAATACTCACTCCGTTTATTTTTAATTGTCAAAAAATTTCTAATTTAATTTTCACTTTTACTTATTATTTTTTTACAAATCAAGATAGGATAAGTTTTTTTTTTCAATTATATCCCTCAGTTTATTGTCATTGAGTTTATAACTTTGAAAATTATAATGAGTGGACTTTATCAATTAATAGGGATAAAATGATAAATTTACTATATCAATAATTATTTTTTTAACGAGTGTGAAATCTAAATTTGATAACAAAAAGTGAACAAAGAGTATATTTGAAGACTTCTCAACTTTCCAAATATTTGTTACGCATTCTTACAAAATATTTTTACTTTTATTTTCGAAAAGTAGGTTAAAAGATTGAAAAAAGAAAAAAAAAACTCCGTTGGAATGCACTAATATAATAGTCGAACCAGGGAAACAAGCACCAACTATTAGGTAGAAAAATCTAAATAAAATATTTTAAGGAAAATTAATAGAAAGTAATACTAAGTACTAACTAGCACTCTTTTTATTAAAGCTAAAATAAAATCTAACTATCTAAATGACCAAAAAAGCAAAAGAGGGAAAAACCAAAAGAGTAATGAGAGTGCTAAGAGTTGATCATGCTTAATTTAAGCTTGATGGTGATTGCAATAGCTCTGCACTTTGCTTAGAAAAAATGGTACCCTGTGAACCCTCCATAAAAGCAATCATCTGAAATTGTTGAAATAACTTTGCAACATTGAGTAGATAATAAAATTTTATGCTTGAAAATAAAACGAATTAAATCTGATAGACAATCGTCCATCTTGAGGCAAGAAGTCGTTGGAGCTGGAGCCAAAGATGGAGCCGCGTGTGGGGGTGAAACAACATGATCAATTGGGGATGGAGGTGCATGAGTTGGTGAAGCCGCATTATGAAGGGGAGATGGAGATGGAGCTATGTGAGTTGGTTTTTTAGGGTGAGGACGCCACCACCATCCGATTAAAGGTCCAAGATGAGGCCACCACCATAATTGAATGGAAGAAGTACCAAACAACTCCTTGTTCTTTTCCGTTTTGCAGTGGCGGTAACGACGCCTATGCCAGCACCCAACAACAGAAACACACGTAATAATGCGACACTTGATCTCGACATGTTTCAGCAAAAAGATGAAATCAATTAGCTATGACTCTAGGAACGTTTCAGAAAAAGACGAACAATTAGGTGTGATTGTGAGAAGGAACAAATATGAGTTGATATAAATAGACAGAGAATTTAACCTAGAGCAATACTAATTCCTAATCCGTTTAAGCTTGGAACATCTACTTCTACCCGAATTAAATTATTCAAAGTGAGGTAGTGGTAAGGTTTGCGTATACTCTATCCTTCCCAGATTCCACTTGTGAGTTTTCACTTGATAAGTTATTGTTATTGTAAAATGACATAGCAACTAGAATTTGGATCGTAGATATTTGAAGTATAAAAGGATTAGGAAATAGTGTCGCCTTAGGTTAAATTATTTGGCTATTTATTATTTAATCATGTATTTTTATCCAAAATAAAGATAAAATAACTTCCTTCGGACCATTGTAACTTTAAAATAAAATTCACACCAAAGTAATAATGTTTTCGCGCTCTTTCTTCTATCTTTCTATCCAAAAGCCTTCGACATACTAATTTGTCTATTCTTTCTATAAGAAGGCAATTGGGACCATCTCTTTTGAGTACAAGGACAAGAAACTTGCCATCAATTTATGTGTTTAAGGGGGTCAAAGACTTATTATATACTCGTTTACTCTATTCAAGCTATATCATGAATATTTTTTCTTTGACTCTGATTGATTTGAATTATTTTGATGATTTGAACTTCTTCTATGTATTTGATTGATGGATTCACGAATAAGTAAAACATGGTGAAATAAATATGCACCGAGATAATAGTGATTACATTGTTAAATCATCACTTTTACTTGTTATTTTTGTCAAATCAAGATAGGACAAAAATATTTTTCCTATTATACCCCTCAATTTATTGTCATTGAATAAAATGGAAAACTTACTATACCAATAATTATTTTTTAGGAAGTGTGTCAAATCAAAATCTGACAACTAAAAGTAAACAAATATATTTGAAGAATTCTCAAGTGTTCAAATATTTATTACACATTCGTTGCCAAATATTTTTACTTTTATTTTCGAAAAGACCAATATTAAATTAGAATGTGCTAATATAATAATCGGACCAGGGAAAGAAGCACCAAATTAATTTCGTATGGACAAAATTTCAACAATCGTCGTGAACACCGTAAACTCGATCCAAAGTACCCCTTTCATCCTTAGGTAGAAAAAGTCCACTCCCTTAAATCTCTCTGACTTCGATATCACTGCTTATACACCGTACAAACTTATTAAAAAGAGTAGCCGTCACACTAGCCTTTCATGTCCTTAACAACATTCTTGACTCTTATTACATTCATTACAAAATATTTATTTTGTAAAGCTTTGCGCCTAAGGATTTATGAAGTTTTCATATTGATCAAGCTTGGAAAACAATAGTGATAGATATACTAAATTATCAGTTTATTTATTATTTTTTCTGCTGACTTTTACTTGACCTAATACTAAACATTAATATTAATATATTGATGTGGTAAAATAGTTATGTGAATCATAGTTTTCTCAATGAATGTGTCAAGTCTATATGTGGGTTTTATCAAGTCAAACATAGACACAAAAAGTAATAATCAAAACAAAAAATCAGAGATGAAGATCTAATTGTACTAATTAAAGAATTTAAGGAAAAATTAACATGAAATATTATTAACTACCAACAACCTTTAAGTAAAGCTAGGATCTAATTATCAGAATGACCTAAAGAACGAAAAGCTTAATCAGTGTTCTAAGATGCAATCATGCTTCAGCCTTGATGATAACTGCAATAGTTCCGGACTTTGCTTAGGAAAAAAGGTACCCTTTTGGAATGCGTGAATCCTTGGTAAAAGCAATCGTTTGAAATTGTTGAAACGACTTTGCAGCATTGTGATGATAGTGAAACTTTACGCCTGAAAATAAAACGAATCAAATCTGATACACAATCATCCATCTTCATGCAAGAAGTTGTTGGAGCCGGGGCCAAAGATGGAGCCATGTGTGGGGCCGAAACGACATGATCAATTGGGAATGGAGCTGCATTATGAAGGGGAGATGGAGATGGAGCTACATGAGCTGGTTTGTTAGGGTGAAGACGACGCCACCACCATCCAATTGAAGGATGGCGCCACCATAATCGAATGGAAGACGTACCAAACAACTCCTTGGTGTTTTCTGTTTTGGGTTCACTTGCAGTGGCAGCAATCATGCCTATGCCAGCACCCAACAACAGAAACACACATAATAATGCGACACTTGATCTCGACATGTTTACTACCTGTGACTCTAGGGAGGATTCAAAAAAAAAAAAAAAGAAAAATTAGGTGTGATTGAGAGAAGGAAGAAATATGAGTGGATATAAATAGATAAAGAATTTAACCTAGGGCATTACTAATTCCTAATCCCTTTAAACTTGGAACATCTACTTCTACCCAAATTCTGATTCTATGTGACACTTTGAATAATCTATAATTCAAGACATCTGCACGAAGGTGCTGCTATCAAACTAAATTATTCAAAGTGCAAGTGACATAGCAATTAGAATTCGGATGGTAGATATTTGAAGTATAAAGGGATTGGGAAATAGTGCCGCCTTAGGTTAAATTCTTTGGCTATTTATCATTTAATCATGTATTTTTATCCAAAATAACTTTCTTCAGTAATCTTGGTTGATACTCAAGTAAAAGTTTTATATCCGGTCAAAAGACTCGTCATATACTCGTTTAAGTTACCACGGATACTTTTTCTTCGCCTCTGATTGATTTGAACTTCTATAATGTATTCTAAAATAATGGTAAGTCTTCTTTAATTAATTGATATGCTGGGGGTCAATCGAGAAGAAGAATTGCAGAATATTCATATAATCGTCCTTCTACCACTTGTTTTCCAATTAAAAGCTTTTTAAGCTCATTATGTTAGGTTCTCTCTCTTATGGAATTAAAAGATAAGGGTTCTTCGTAGGTTCTCTTTCAATTTATGAAGTTAAAAAATAATAAAATATGACGCAGTCATGCAGCTGTATCTATATTGACCAAGCTCGCAAGGTAATGGTATATGACTATGCAAAAATAATCTAGTATCTCTATCTCTCCGTGCTTCGTTTTGCTAACTAATTGAAGGAACAATTAAAACTACTACAAAACCGGTAGTAATTAAATTGTAATAGAGATAAAAAAATTCAATTAAACTAATTGAAAGTATTTAACTGTCACGAATTTACTCCTATTAAAGAGGGAATCCGAGCTAAATGACCAGAAAAAACTATATTTATCTATCCTATTCTCTTTAACATTAGTAACGTGTGTGCGGAGATTTGATCATGCTTTCATCCTTGATGATGATGACTGCAATAATTCCTTAACATTGTCTAGAAAATGGAATCCAAGTGTGTGAAACCTTCTATAAAAGTAATCATCTAAGATGATTGAAACGACTTCATAACATTGTAGTGAATAATAAAATTTTATGTCTGAAAATAATAGTGTTCATATCATCAACTGGCGATGAAGCCACATGACTGAAGAAACCATATATATGCAGTAGCTGAACCACATTACCAATGGGAAATGGAGATGGAGCCAGGTGAGTTAGTGATGATAGTTTTTTTCCAGTGACGCTGCCACCACCAACTGATTGAAGATACATCATTATGATGACACCACCAACATCAGGGCGGACGCCACCATGATGGAATTGACGTACCAAACTCCTTAGTGTTTTCTGGTTTGGGTTCCGTTGCAGTGGCAGTAACAATGCCTATGCAAACATAGCAAACAATAGAAACACACATAATAATGTGCCATTTCCAGACATGTTTTAGAAAAAAGATGAAATGATTACCTCCGACTCTTGGAAGGAACAAATATGAATTGTATAGACACAGAATTTCACCCAAGGCGGCAGTACTTCCGACCTCTTTAAACTTCGAACATCTAATTCTATCCAATTCTGATTCTATGTCACATGTAACTTATAATTCAAGACTTCTAAACAACTATGCTCCAATCAAACTACTACTCCTCGTCACTCGAGACAAACGTCAAAAACAATAAAAGCAAAACAAAGAAAAATGTGATTAACGACTTGGTTGCATGGCAAAGGCTTCTTCCAACAAAACTGTGAAGCACTAAAATCAGGGATGCTCTTCTATGAGTTATTGAATAGGATGATACTGCTCTGATACACGTTTTGGCGGCAATTTGCGTAGTATATAAAGCACCAAAACAGAAGGCAAGATCTCCACCACCTGCATAAAATATACAAAACATATGGATCATTTTGTGAAAGATCTTTTAGGCCTATAAAAAGCGTCAAAGGAAGCTTGAAGATTATGAGATGATCATAGATATTTAAAACATCAAATAAACCAGCATAATATTCAAAAAGGGAACAATAGACTCATAAACGTTTCACCAGCTGAGTAATAAAATTAAATCAAAGTATTACCATGTAATAGAAGAGAATGAGAACTGGATGGTCAATGACATCAACATCAGCATTCCCGTTAAAAGCGGAAATAGCAACCTGCAAGAAGGAAAAAAATATTCTTAGTCATGCTAGCTAGGGTCGAACATGCCTACGCTGGATATAGTGGAAACTTACCACAACACATCTGATCAAGAAACATGTGCAGCAAATACCAGTCACGAAACCAACCTGCCAAAAGCAGAGCACATATCACTTTAAAGGAATTATGTTTTTCCTTCATAATTAAGTTTCCCTTTAGGATTATACCAAATCACATTAGACGCTCAATATTTTTTCAACATTATTTTTCATGTATAAAATTGTTTGGATAAGGAAGAACAACCTCCCCCAGCAGTAGATCCTCACTAGTTCAATCAGAATCTTTCTAACAGACACAAGATAGAACACAGGATCATATATCCGACAACTATCCGACAACTAGATTGGAATCAAGGCACATTTGATTGAAAATCTTCGTTTCTTTAATATTTTGATGAAAGGCGGTATTCTTGGACTATTTCACATGTATCCTCTAATAAGTAAAGGTAAATTACGCGATAACTTTACACTAAATATTACACAATTTTTTTTATGGTAAGTCCTTTAGTTGTATTCTTCATATATTGGAAGATAGCACCTTCCTTT